>DVZL01000082.1:0-31519 GCA_018236625.1 Lasaia peninsularis
AACATTCTAAAAAATTTTGTTTTGGTATATGTACCTTGTAAATAGACAAATGCACTTAGTAAGAAGCGGTTACTTTAATATTACAAACAAACGTCATATTCATACAGATATGCTCGATCGAGATATCATCAAAGTTATTTTTTTATGGAATAAGACGAAGAACGAATAGGCACACGGGTCTCCTATAATTACGTACGGGTAGATATTGTAGGTGCATCACTAATTGTCATCAGACTGTTAGGCCTAATGAGCAAGACTACTTACATACGGTCTATGTCCAAGTATAACAACCAGAGCATCGGGGCATATTCGTTCATTCTCAATTTACTCATATGGAGAATGTATTCACTTAAACCGTCTACCCTTTTACTTCAATATTCTTGTTATGTAAATGTTTTTGTATGATAAAAATATGGAAACAAATTTAGACCCTCTGGCGAGCGGATCTTGAACTCTCCGCATATACATTTTCGTTATTTAGCTGTGCCCCACAGTTTCACCCGCGTTTATTAACTTTTAGATAACTACTTTAATAACAGTGCCACAATAGCGGCAGTGCTCGCCACTGTCGTGTTCTGGTTTAGGGGATAGCCGGTAAACTTATTCACGCAAGAGGCTTACCATTTCAGCCTCAGGTTGGCGACGCACCATTTACACCTTTGGTGTCTATAGGCGACGTGTATTTCTTCCCATCAGGAAAACCAGCTGCTTGTTTGCCTTCTTTTATCATAAAAAAATAAAATCACCTATGATCACAAAGAGTAAATAGCACACTTATAATTAAAGTGACTTAACTCAAAATTCATTCAATACTCGATTTTACCATTTAACTATAAATATAAACTTCATTGTAATTATTGTGTACGTTCAAAAGGCTGATTCCACAAATTTGGTTAAACCAATCGTTCTCGAAAGAGATAGATCAAGATGTATTCAATACTATTGTTTTCGAAAACTTTCTAGCTTATTTATCACAAATTGCATTTCTAGAATTCGGTCACTTTAATTCTAAGCGTGCAAAGTATTCTAAAAAAATTCAAAGTGGATTTCATTAATAACTTGTTTATTTGGAAAAGGATTAAAATCATTTTTATTAAAACACCAATCAATATCGGTCCAGCCGTTTTAGAGATTAGAAGGTACAAACAGACAGACAAAAATACATATGCATTTAGTAAAAAGCGGTTAATATTACACAGAGACACTCTAATTTTATTTAATTGTATGTATAGATATGTAGTTTGAAACACATATTAAATACAGCCGATAATTATTAACTGCAACAGGTATCACAGGCACAATGAGATGAAGTTAATGTTTTCTTTTTTTAAATAAAAAAACAATATGTCAATTCGATGTCTACAGATACTAGGGTTACAGAACCGTGAACAAGCCTTCGACCTACATCAAAGCTTATTAACAATGTTCATATGAGTGTAAACAAAAGTGCATTAGGGAACGTATCGATTAGCCGTGTGCAGTCGATGTTGTCCTGGGAGTTTTCACCACACACACACGTATGTGTGTGTATGTATATACAAATACACACATATAATATATATTCACGCCAAGTCCCTTTTATGGTACACACTTAGACAGAGAGTATCGATTGCCAAATGTCACGATTCCTTTATACTTGCCCAGCTTGCTCCACATTACTCTCTTTATACAAACACATCGGAGATTCTCGACATCGTCATCAGATAACACACGAGTAATAAGGTCGTAGAATGTCAACGTAGGTCTCCCCGGGTACCTAGAGCCATCCAAATTCACATTTTATATCAATATTAATACCCATAATATGTATTCAAATGAAATAAAATTAATAAATGAAACGAATTATACACTTAGTAAATTTATCATTATTTAATACGTTTATTGTATGAAATATATTATTAATATTAAAAAAAATAATCATCAAAATCTTTCTGGAATTTGGGACAATAAACATACAAAAACCTAACGAAATACGAAACTCTTTATGGACTCACCAAATCTATTTGTAAAAAAAGGTTTACATTTAGCACTGTATTACATAATTTTGTTAAATCTGTTGTTCAGAACAACAAAAATCATTTTAATTTTTTGACAGACATTAATAGTGCTTTGTCAAAATGTTTTGCTATTATAAAATTTAAGAAAATCCAAAAACTCAAGTGGTAGTAAGAATATTTGACAATATGAATCTCCGCAGCGAGCAATTTTCCGCAACATGTCGTAATCAATAACTTTGGTACGACAATTTCGAATTCTTAAGTCTCTTTCAGGATATCTTTACATGAACGCTGAAATCTAAAGTGTCTTCGGTTTTCTGTAGAAACTTCTTTACTAAGGTACTTTGTTTTTTGTATTAAATTTTTGGAGTCTGATATTATTATGACGCACACATTCTTTGCCTCGCAATTATTTAAATATGGCTTAGTACAATTTACATACGACGTGTATTAACACAAAAGACGAGTCAATATCCTACAGCTTGTCTGAAATGGTATGATAAAAATACTAAGCACTGCAATGGAGGAGGAGCTATGGTTTATTTAAGTATCAATCTAGGCAAGTCTTACCTATTTACGTAGGTACTAATGTACTTACGTAGGTAAGAATGTAAGTAGGTACTTAGGTACCTACTTACATTCTTAACCTTCTAGCTTTCCCACAGTTACAAAGGGCAAAAATGGAACCCTAGAACTAATGTTCCATTGTCCGTCTGTTTATCTGTCTGTCACCAAGCTCTATCTCATGAACTGTGATAACAAGACAGTTGAAATTTTCACAGGTGACGTATTTCTGTTGCCGCTATAACAATGACGTAATGTTACTTCGAGTTATATTTTTAATTGAATTAGATTGACTGGTAGAGAGTGCCATATAGCATTAAGTCCACCTTTGAACATTTTTTTATTTTTAAATAAAATATAAACATCGTGATTTATTCCAAATATTCTTTCCCAAATTTTTATTTTGTTCAAAACTAGTGAAGAACGTTTTCTTTGATTGAAAACCCTAATCTATTCATAACGTTTGTTAGGGTTAACATCCTAAGATTAAAACATAATAACATTCCCTATTGTCTTCTGGAAGTTCCATCCAAGTTTCCACAAAGGTCTCGCAAATCGTTGGATTTAATTGATAATCTAGTTGCAAGTAGAGTGATTTAGCTTGAAGCTATGGTCGAGTTGGCAGACTCCAAACTACATATTGGGATTGTAAAATGGTTGTTAAATGCTAGACATTTAGATTAGAATTAAACAACGCCCGCGTGAATTGTTTTAATAACATAGATAACATTCAAAGAGCAAAATACTTATTGCGAAATCGACACATAATACTTATTGCGAAAAAACATACCATCTTTTTAATGTAGTCGGATAAAAATTAGCCTACAAGTTATTCTCGTGTATAAGCTATTTTAGTGTAAAATTTCATCCGAAGTTTTTACTGACTTTCACTGGTCTGGAGTTTTCACTGGTGATAGAGTTCTGTGTAGCAGCTCGCCCGGGTAGGGATCCACCGCCTTACCTATTCCTGCCGCCATAATGACATTGTCGTGTTCCGGTCTGGAGGGTAGGGTAGCCGGTAGACTTGCACATAAGGTCTAACAGCCCGACCACAGGGCAGCGGCGCACCTACAACATCTATAGTGTCTATAGGCCACGGTTGTCTCTTACCATCAGGAGACCCGTGTGCCTGTTCGCTGTCTTATACTATAAAAAAAAAGTTAGTTAAATAAAGCTTGAGGAGGCTACACTTCTAACAGCGACTTGTCAGAAATATTAAACATAGACATAGGGTCGGTTGTCTCACTTTCATAATGCCATTTTGCTTTGATTTTATCTATGGTGTGGTGTTTTCTCTTACTATCAAGAAACCCGTGTGCTTGTTCGTTGTCTTATCCCATAAAAAAGATAGAAAGCTCCAAATAAGGTTTAAGAAAATTACGTTAGCATCGGCACCAACACTAAACGAAAACTCCAATGCCATCAAGAAAATTACTACTTGGAAGTTAAAGTGTCTTCAAAACTGATAAGAAAGCAATTGAATACGAGGTAACTCCATATTTTACAATAATAAGGAATTTGCCAGAAGCGCTTGATCCACTTATAGAGATCG
Source organism: Lasaia peninsularis (assembly GCA_018236625.1). Lineage (NCBI taxonomy): Eukaryota > Metazoa > Arthropoda > Insecta > Lepidoptera > Riodinidae > Lasaia > Lasaia peninsularis. Next base: position 4,114 of record DVZL01000082.1, read on the forward strand.
TACTGCGATAGGCCATCGGTTAGCGACCCAATATGGCGGATAACGTGACATGACGTCTAGCGATTTCCTGATTTTAAATGGACACATTGATAGCTTCTAAATTAGGTATAATCCTACTTTACGCGTGAATGAACCATGATTGACCCGAAATGAGACTATTCAACGTTATTATACCTAGAATTATAATTATATTGAAAATAGGCTTACTTTATTAATAAAAATATGTAAATTTAAATCAAAACAACGTTTAAACCAATTTAAGACATATTTTAATCGCCTCTGTAACAGCCTAGTCGGTGTCCGATTTTGACGCCCGAGGTCCCGGTTTCGATTCCCGGGTTACCCTAAATTGTTCTTATTGGCTTTTTCAGTTTAACTGAAAAACATAGATTTGCCCGATATCGGGATGGACTTGATATTTATCTATAATACCTATTTATTTATAAAAGAAAGTTCTGTTTATAACTCGAGAATGGCAAAACCGATTTGGCTAAAAATTGATGAGGCGGTAGTTTAGAACCAGGAGACGGACTTAGGATACATTTTATCCCATTCCGTTCTCATGAAATTTTGTATGCAAGTCGGGTAGGACTAAAAATCAGTCTACTGATCTGACTACTATATACTATATACTACTGACTATCCCTGAGTGCAGGCGGCACGAAGTTCGCCGGGACAGCTAGTATTATATAAAATTTATGCATTTAGTGCTAAGAAGCAACTCTACCAATAGTTAATAGTATAGTGACGCTAATATAAATACTTTCTGCATTATGTCAAAAAAGCAAATATATACTTTAAAACTATAATAAAGTATTAAAAAATATATTAACAAAAAGTTACGATATCTTCTTTTGTAAAAAAATGTGTTCACTACATTTTTCGTATTAAAGTTGTTTGGAGTTAAAACTGATCATTGATCATTTTGAAGTTAAAACTGATCATACAATTACAGTATCAGCAATTGGTACTGCCATCTTTTATTTCAAAACATGTCGTTCATCGAAATTAATATTGAAGATATGTACGAACAATATCAAGAGCAAGTCTGCGACAGAACAATCCATTTACTTCAGTTCAATCCTTCTGGAATTTCTTGAAGAGCGATATTAATGATAGTTAGTCCGAGTTGCAAGATACTCTTTGGTCTGGAATGTTTCGTAAAGGCACATTAGAGTCCTTAATGTGCTGATACGCCTCGCTGTTGCCAAGCGCACATACGCTATCGACGTCGTAGACAAAGATATATCGCCTCTGTTTCGCCAGTGGACGTCGAACCTATATTATTTTAGTTTATTTCAGGTCAAAGTTCGGACATATTTGCTCCTACAGCATAGTAAAAGTACCTTCACGCCTATTATCCCCGAAGGAGTGGGCAGAGGTGTGCTAGTATATCCACTACACCCAAGTCCAGTAGATATACTAGAACACCTACAATTACCCAATGTACTAGAGCCCATGATGTGATAGGTGGCGAGTCTATCGCCGCTTCGGGTACGTTCCAATCACGGGCAATGAAATGCTTACTCATAATAATCTGAAAAACATTTAAGAAAAGTTGCCCGACCTGGGAATCGAACCTGGGACCCTAAGCGGCTAACGGTCTTTACAGGCGACAGCCGTATCCTTTCACCACAGAGGCGATAGTAAAAGATTACTCAAAAAAATCGATTTTAAAACCAACCGTCGCCCGCAAAGTAGCAATCTTTAATAATTTTGTAAAGTAGTTAGTTGTAAAGTACAATACATATAACGTCTGCGTATATTTTCATTTAATCAAAATTGGTTGAAATAAAGCAAACACTTCATACTAAATTTAATTCTTTGATAACACCGTTAAGGAGTAAAAAATGTTAAAATTTTTACCTGTTATCTCGGCCTCTCGAGAATTTTCATCCAATTTGCATTTGATGACCTGTAATAAGTAACTACTGGAGTACCCACATCCCAAGGGAACTCGTCAAATTTTACACAGTTTTCCTTTCTCGTGATTCCCGTGGTCATTTGAAAAAATTAGTTTCGCTCCACTGACTAAGATAAGTGGATTCCTGGGTAACGTTTATTTATTCAAGAATTTGTTTTTGTAAGAAATAAATTTCTTAAGTCATAAGTCATTTTTATTAACATAACTTTTGTTATTCTGTAGGAATCTAATTTAACCTGCCTTAATTTTGTCATTGTCTTATCTTGTTTATATATCTTAGCTATATATTTACTTAAAACAAATGCCGAAATGCTGAGGATTTCGCATTTTAGAAATAGTGAGAAGCTGTATGTGCCTCATCAAAAACTTAAGATTTATAAAAATAATGTATCCTAATAAATTCCTGTTAATCTTAAATCACCTCCACTTAAAAGATTTCGTAAGAAGATATTTAACTTATCTACTGTTAGAGAAAACTTATTGTAGCATAAACGAATATTTAAATGATAACATTAAATAATAAATACTTCAAATTATATTGATATAGCTTAAATTTAATTAAAGATATCGTGGTTGCCGGGGAGTTTGTTTTGCTGTTTCTTCACCTGACTGTCAAGGTTTAGAAACGGTGGTAGTTTATAGTAGACAGAGTTAAAATAAGTCGGGTATAAATTAATGTTTATAAATAACAAAATAATTAGTATATAGTATTTGCAAACCACATTGTGTTAGAATATGTTGGCATAACTAAAAACTTTTGTTTTTGTAACAACTTTTAAACACAAGTCATATTCGGCAAATAATCAGTTCTGTTTATTTAAACACTCTTAATCTTAATTTCATTAGGTAATGTAATTTAAGGGCAACTTTTTCACATTTGCATGGGGCCTGCCACGGCTTTATCCGGCACTGAATTAGTTCATCTTTCGGATTTATTTCTTTTACTCCTGTCATTTGTTAAGTAAAAACATCTTATGGAAACTGTTCGTGGATGAAGCCACAGCGGTAAAAATTGAAGTTTGTATAAAGTAAATGTTCGATCTCAGTAACGTAACAAAAGGTCTGGGTGATATGTTTGCCCCATAACTCTTCATTTCAATGAGCGTTTATTTGCTATCTGTGGGGCAGGCGGTCGTTCATCTTCAAACAGCTATTGCAGATCGATTTGCCCCTAACGTAGATCGCTGTATATCTCCGGAAATACATGCAGATGGAATTCCTTTGTATTAGCGAAACTACCGAATTTCAGTGAATACATACTATAACTATGTATTCGCTGAAATTACTATTAATCAATTAAAAGCAAAAAAAACTTTTTAGAAAAAGCTTTTATTATTTTGCGAGTTCTTTCATTTGATTATGCATGTATGCATTTGTGCATTAAAAATAACTATTCCGCCTTCTTGGATGGAACGCCATATTGGATTTAGAATGACGTCACATTATTTTTCGAGTTGCTCTCAACGATCCCTTCCATTTGATACCCATATTGTAGAAGTGCTTTAAAAATAACTTTTCCGCCATCTTGTTTGGTCCGCCATATTGGATTTAGAATGATGTCACGTACTTTATCGTCTAATGTCATCCTAATGAAACCTGTATACAAAATTTCAGCTCAATCGGATGAACATATCTACTTCAAAATTTTATTCTAAGATTCCACCCGAACATACATACTTACATACATACATTGAAAGTTAAATAAAAGCTTTTAAAAACCGACCACGTGCGAGTCGGACTTGCGCACGACGTGTTCCATACTGGCATATTTAATAACGAAAAAAATCTGTTGTTGTATGCACCTTTTTTGTATTTTTTTTATTTTGTTTTTAGTATTTGTTGTAACAGAAATATATCATCTGTGAAAATTTCAACAAAATACCATCACGGTCCATGAAATATAGTCTGGTGACAGACACACTGATAGAGGCACAGCGGAGTCATAGTAATAGTATTCCGTTTTTTCGTTTATGTACGGAATCTTTAAAATTAGGTGCCGTCTTAGAGTTATTCGACTAAAAATCCGAAATAATTCCATAAGTATTTCTGGGCAGTTGAATGCGCTTTTTATTATTAAATTTGTAGGGTAGCCTATGGTGTCTATAGGCCACAGTTATCTCTTACCATCAGAACTTCAGGACTATTTCACTGTCTTATCCCATAAAACAAAGCGGTTCCAAAACCACTATTCGGCGTATCTCCAATTAACGTTCGTAAGTAAGTAAAACTATTTAGGTATAGGGTAATTCAATTTGTGAAAATTACCTCGTAACATGGATACTATTCCACAATAGTTGGGACTGCAGCCCTACCTACGTAAAAATAATTTAAAAAATCAGCCAAGTGCGAGTAGGACCCGCGCACGAGGGGTTCCGTATTATATATAAAAACAGCAAAAAATCAAGTTTGTTTTATGGAAGCCCGCTTTAAATATTAATTTTATTTTATTTTTAGTATAAATTGTTGTTATAGCGGCAATAGAAATATATCATCTATGTTATATATCAACATTTTAACAGTTTAGCTAGCTTGACGAAAGATAGACAGACGGACGTCGGAGTCTTAGTAATAGGGTCGCTTTTTTTACCCTTACGAAACCCTAAAAACTGGTACCAAACAATATCCACTACTGTTATAATTTAAAAAATCGGACAAGTACAAGGAACGCGCGCAAACATTTCCGTATTATCTATGAAAAAGGCAAAAAAAAAACAAGTTTGTTGTATAAGAGTTCTATGAAAGCTTATTTTATTTTTAGTATTTGTTGTTATAGCGACACATACCATCAGTGAAATTTTCAACTGTGAAGCTATCACGACCAAACAGAAAGACGGACATCGGAATTTTAGTAATAGGGTTCCGTTTTAACCCTTTAGGTAGGGAACCCTAAAAGCCCGTACCAAGCAATATCCACTACTGTAATGGCTATTGTCTGCTCTTTATGTTTATTGTACAATGGGTCCCACCTCAGCCTTGCTCTTTGACATCCTAGTTACACAATTTTAGAACTTCGCACAAAGTGGTAAAGACTATTGTCGTTTGAATAAAATATTGAATAATGGATCTGGATTATCCAATTCTATAGGCAAATGCTATCGACCTGAGACCTGATGTTGAAGACTTTAATCAGCATATTTATGACATGAAATGAACATTTTTTTGAATCATCAGATAATAGGATTTTGGCGACCCTCCTAAAACTCTCGCTTTTAAAGGCTACAGTTTTGAAGTAACTTTAGATTAATAGGTACTAAATGGCTTAGCGGTATGCGCTTCGGAATTCCATTCGGGTAGTCCAAGTTCGAACCCCTCCATGTACCAATGAGTTTTTCTAACTTATGTACATTTTCTGAGTGCTCTTACGGAGAAGTAAAACATCGTGAGGAAACCCGGATTCATTGAATTCGACCTAATCTAGGTTTCGGCCTAGTTTCCCTTCCTGGGTTGCAGAGGTCAGATGGTAGTCGCTTTGCATAAAACTAGTGTCCTAGTCAAATCCCCTAGATAACGAAGCCGACCCCGATATCATTTGATATAATACGGGATAAGATTAAACACGAAGAAGTAGGTACTTAGATAGTTACTTCGTTATTCCTAGTTTTATTATAAATAGTTATTCGCCGATTTTTAGGGTTCAGTACACAAAGAGTAAATACTCGACCCAGTATACAAACATAATGAATTTTTTTAGAAACACAATTGTTATAGCGACACATATAAACGTATATATTATAGATAGTAATCCCGTGCGAAGTCTGGCCAAGTCCTAGTAATAATAATATAATAATAGCTACTTGTAGATACATTTTCGCACTACACTTTATAAGCTATTGTTACATTATGATTTTGCAAATTTTCATTAGCATGAAGTTAAAAGTCTCTAAATCTGGAGATTACATTTTAACAACGTCCTATATATTAAACATCTATCTCATTCTCAAAGGGCTAGCTATGTCACTCACATAACACCAGTTTGTTTTTACATTGTCTACTCTATAAAGCGTGCTGTTTAGAAAGAGTTCGGGCTGTAATTTCTAGTCAGTACCTACCTATAGCTTCATGATTTATATTCATAATTCGCACGCTTAGAATTGAAGAGACTTAACTCAAATATTATGTAATACTCGATTTTACCATTTCACTATAAATATAAAATTACATTGTAATTGTGTGGATTAGCATAAATTTGGTTAATACCAATCATTTGCGAAACACAAAAGAGATATATCAATTTGTATTCAATACTATAAGTTTTTAAAACTTTCTTGCTCATTTATCACAAATTGCATTTTTTGAATTCGGTAACTTTAATTCTAAGCGTGCGTAAATGGCAACATTTGATATTTTCATCACAAAGTATAGTTTTATTACCATAGATCACAAATTCTTATAAAAACTCCAACAGCAAGCGTCGTACGAGGGAAAATATTTTTGTAATAAACCGCCAAAGCTGGCTTTTGTCAATTTGTCAATACAAACGCAAACATACACATTCATACGGAGGCAAACATCGAGATATTATTTTTTAATCCGAACATATTGCAGGCGTCAACTTTTCTAGGACAGCGCCGCGGCGAATGTCATTTGTTTGTATATTTATTGAGTAAACTGATGTTGCTAAAAGCCTTCCAAAATATTATACTCGAGAACGAAAGCAACTCAACGTTTTCACATTTATTTATATTATCTTTCTCCTTTGGTTGTGTCCCATATTTTTACTTAGAACTGAACTGAAATTATGGTGTTAGTATAATTTAATTATTGTTTTTTTTTAATTATTTGACTGTAGGTCAACGATGTAGGTATAACTAAACGTATGTCAAACTATGAACAAACAATTTAATTATATTATATTTTCATCTTTGTTTTAGGTATCATTAAGATAGGGCATTGAAATTTCAAGGTAGATAATTGCCCAAAAAGCTCCTTCCCCCCATTTAGCTGCGGCCGTGTTAGTCCGTCTCAGAGGAATTCGTTTTGTCAACATCAAGTTTCGCCTCTCCACCTAAACCATTGTTGGTAGGTAGTTTTCAAAAACAAGAAGACGTTCCAAAAAAGAGATTAAAGAATCTCGTTCTCTCGATAATGGACTGTAGGATTTGCAGTTCACAAAATGTTTGACCGTAGCCACAATGTCAATGCGTTTATTTGTCCCATTTAGTTATTCCACATATTTAACTAATTTTGTTAATTTATTTATCTAGGTGTGTCTTTATTCTCTTCCTACTCAAAGAAGACTCAAGATCTGGTAAAAACGCCAATAACGTCTTTGATAGGAAAATAGCTCTGTGATCATCCAAAAATAGCTTGCCAGAGCCATTGAGGGTCTTCCTCAGAGTAACATATATAAACTAACAGGAAAAGGAATAATATTTAATAGGGAATATGCATGTGATTTAAATATGGCCCGAAAAAAATAACGTGTACCTAATCATTCTGAAGAAATATACCCACATAAATATTATGTTTGCCAATATTCAAGTTTTTATTACTAAAATATATTTTTTAAAGTAGTATTTATGAAATTCCCTCGCAAATTTCGAAAATGCAACGCCATGACGTGACGTCACAGTCCAATGTCAACGCCAAGTCAATTGATATCCTTACTTTTGCATCTTTGGGCATAATAATATGAAAATTTTCGCATATAGGGACAATACAATATTTATAATATATATAGTATTCACTTAATTTCACTTCCTTAACAAATTATCGTTTTCACCTCTCAGTGGACGGTGACGTCACAAATAAGCGCGCTAAAATGGTGGTGTTTAAATCATCCGAAAATTATGATAGTTTGGATATTTTTTTTAGCTTATTTATCACTATTTGCAAGTGCTATATTTTTTTTCAGTTACATAATTACTTGAAGTATTGTTAAAAAAATAAAAAAACTTACATATTCCTTATTTTTAAAAAGCAATAATAATATAAGGATAATGTTTGATTTTAGAAACCCAAATTTTATGTTAAATAGATCACCTGCCTCTCTGCCAGGCAGCTCGTAATAGGCGAGTGCAGGATAACTCGGTCATTAGCAACTACTCGACCCGGTAGGTATGTTTTACCGCCTTGCTTATCTATTGCTGTAACTGTAATGACGTTGTCATGTATCCGGTAGCCGGTAGACTTGCACATTAAGCCTGAACAGCAGTGGTGTCCGTGGGCTACGATTGTCTCAACATCAGTTCTTTACTGTCTCATCACATTAAAAAAAGTTCAGAGATAATAATACAAAACTATAATTTAAAAATCTCTTCCCCTGAAACGATCGTGATATCAAGAATGAGATTAAACACAGCAACTTACCATTTAATGAAAAATCATCTAGTTGAGAGTACGAAGTTGCGAGGAGTAGAGTAAACATATATCCTTGTTTAGCGCCATCTACAACATACACATTAAATCATCTTTTCAGCTAAATATGATGGACTAGGTTCTCTTTTAAGCTAGGTGAAATTTCGATTCGTAAGGTAGGTACCTACCTAATAATTTATGGAATAAAATTCAAAACTTCGATAACTATAATTAAACCTTAAAAACCTCTCATTTAGGTTAAACATTTCCTGACACAAAAGTGATTCTAATTAAAACTTTCATAATATATTTAATTATTCAAAGCAGTGCATGCTAATATTGATGGCTGTAACCCGGGAAGACACCCAGGTTGACATTCCACGACCAAATATTTCGAATATTTTTATGTCATCCAAGGTTGTTGTCGGCAAATATGTAGGAATCTTGACTCTTGGCACTCGACACTACAAATCCCCCGGGAACCTGATATAAAGATATGTATTTTCAGGTGAAAATTAAACAAAAAAGCACATTGTACATCTCTTTTTGTATAACTTTGCAGGTTATAAATGGTATGTATGGTACTTCAACTGAACTTAATTTCGATCAATTAGAAGTATGTGTCTTTACCATGAAACAAACGGTAGCTAATATCAAATTACACCCCTAACAACGGCCTGTCCGCAATATTAAAAATCTATCTCACCCTTATAGGGCTAGCTACCTCGCTCTGTAAAGGTCGGCTTGTTTTGACTTTCTCAACACGATTTGCCAGTATAGAGGGAGGTAACTACACTACACATTCGGGACAAGCCCTTGTTGAGTGTAATATCTCAGTAGCACCTTTAGCATCATGGCATGTTACGTAAAAAACATTGCTTAGTTCAAAATTTAAGTCTGGTACTAAGTTAGGTACTATATTTAGACCTCGTTTTAGAATAAGGCGGTAAAGGTTTTAGGTTAGATCAATATGTGTACCTACCTTGTCGAATAGCATTTTAAAGAAATAAATATCTTCCCATAGACATTCACAACAAACAAAATTGATATGTGGTTTTGCTATACTGAAGATCATATTAAGTGATTAGAAGATAAATTATCATTAATTAATCAATCCGAAGCATGGTAGATAAACCGCTGACTCAATGGCAACAAAAATGGGTAAAAACAATAGAAATAAAAGTCACAAATTAAAAACAGGTACATTTTATTGAAAAAAATATGTACACAGCAAAACAAATAAATAATCTTATGTTGTATATTAGTCTATAAAACATTAATTTCAATGAAATAAAATACTATACATAACTACAGTTAGACTATTTACATAATACAGACTCACTGGAAAGTACTATCTTTATAAACAATGTCAATTTATATTAGGGTGATATCTGAAGCGATAAGACGAATCCTTTACATAAAATACATTAATACAAAACAGTAGTAATTAATTAATCCTTGATATAATATTTCCAAAGATCACATAAAATAATTTTACACATATTGTTATAAACTAACAATGGCGGCAATTCTGATAACACGAAATAAACTAAACTAGAATAAAGTTGTGGCTATCAATTTGCGTTATTGCAGAAATAAACTCGAAAAATTAGAATATCTTTAATCTTTTGTCCAAAAAAATTAGTTTACTTTTGTAATTTCAGCCGTTGGAATAAAAAGAATCGCAAATTGATGGCATCAAATAAGTTTAGTTTAGCGTAGTTTGTGTCAACAGAATTGCCACCAAAAACTAACAAATTACCTATGAAATGTATTCATGCAAGACATGACCTAACATCCTACCTACCATTTATTTTAGAAAAACTTTCATTACCTATTATATATTTTATTAGTGTGATAAAAAGCATTTTTGAAATGTTTTTTATAATCTCCCTTGTACCACAAAAGAATAAACTTATTTAAGCAACACTTAGAGTGAAACTTCAAAATAAATCTCAAGTCTATTAGTTACATACGTGTGATGTTAGTAAATATCAAAAAAATCTCGAACACAAAATATTTTTTCATTGTAAATCTCTATCCAATGTTCATTGAAGTTAATTATCAAAAAACGCCATCTATACAAGTTTTGTTGTGTAAATCCAAAAATCCCGTAATTGACAGAGTAAAAAAATATGATTTCACTATACGTAAGTTGCCAACCATGAAACTAGAGACCCTGCCCCGAATGCATAGTATTGCTAGCTCTCACTAAAATGGCCAAACTCCCACTCTGTCAGTTTTTGAAGTTGATAAGCCAAAACAAACCAGCTTATGGAGAGCCAGCCCTGTGATAACGAGATAGATGTTTAATAATGTGGACAGGTCATTGTTAGGAGTGTAATGTCCTGAGAGTATTCTTAGATTTACTACACACACACACATTTTGTCACAGCTGTATAATCTGCCAAACTCTTGAAAGGAAAATTTCTTTTTCTGTTATGCTTAATAACTATTTTGTTTTTCTACATAATATGTAGAACCCATAAAAATGAAATTAACACCATTGATATTAAAATGCTGTATTTATAGTGTAAAATTTTACGAAACCACAAGTTTTATTACGATGGCGCTGGTTTATCATTACTCATTTCACAATTTGGTAAACTCAAATGTTCAAGTACCTGTGTTTTAGGATATGTAGAAAATATATAATTAATTTTGTTCAATGTACTTAATACATTTTCGAGATTTTTTTTTATTTTTGTAAAATATATTGAGTATAAAACATAGGCCTGCGTTGGCAACAACGAAAAAAGTTTACAAGGCTAGCAACACTTAAACGATTTGCAAAAACTATAGTCGACAAAAATTTGCCAAGACTATCTGTATAATACATTTATTTAGTTACCATAACTATAAGGGAGGGAAAATAAAAAAAATATATTTGTAAAGTGCAAAATGCAATATATAACAACGGTAAATTCATACCATGGTATGCATTTACTATTCATTATTTTTGTCGACAAGAACAATGGTACTACTACTTATTTTTATTCATCGCAACGCTCAAAACCAGAGCTTGTAAAAACACACCGAATTGTTTAAAAACTTCTTAAAATAGAACAGAAGACTAGTATTTTGTGATTGTAAAGTGATTATGTGTTAATTTTCATGCCTTATATAACGAAAAAACATGGAAAAATAAAAGAAAATTGGACGTTTTGTCGTTGACGACAAGTATAACGCAAGTATGTAGCCAGCCTTAAATTATACATATGTTTATTAACAGAAACAGTGCATACACGATTATATTTAAGACATCTAGTATATTTATAAAAAATGTTTTGGCCCCGCCAATGACGGCGAACCTGGCAACATCGACACGGAACTACTCTATCTTATATAGTCTTGAAATACCGATAAAATTACAAATTAAATAACGGCCTCACTTTAAAATGCAGTATCGATCGCTCTCATCACTAATAACTCTACTTAAGTGTTACCCTCTTCAACTGTCATATATTAATTTACATTAGGATATATCTAATCAAATGTGATTTACCCATAATTATGATAGAATAAAATAATTTGATTTTTAAATATTTCCTTTCGTTCAGTCATGAATATATAATAAACTTATATCTTCACGCCAAGTCCCTAGCTGTATAGGCAGAGTATCGAGTGTCAAATAAAAAAAACATTGAACTATTACCGTCGTCGTAATTTTTTTGGTGTATATATATATGTATATATATATATATTTATATACATACAATTTTGAAATATCAACTTTAAAATAATTATTTTTATGTAGTTTTTTTCGCTAACGGTGTATTTGTTATATATTAGGATTTTATGGTCGCTATATAAATATTTGTATTCAGTGACAATTATGGTACTATTGAGGGTAGTGCAGACTAAGTTTTATTCACCAAGCGAAAGCGTGCTATATCATCCGAGCAGCATAACTAGTCTTATAAATTATTAACAAAAGCCTAAGTTACTGCAAAAAAAACAGCAATGTTCGACGTAAATAAATACTGTACTTATCAATTATGTAAGACTGTAGTTCGCCAGGCCAGTTTTATTGTCAATTATCTCATCAACGAGATCTATATTTTAATATGTTTAATATTTTGACTAGAAATCAAGTTAAAACTTTCTAACAAAACGTAAAAATGTACAGATATATGATTTATTTTAATTTACATATTACTAGAATTGTACAACACATCGAATAGAGTTGAATATCTTTGTAGCGTCCACGACAATTATACTTAAATATAGATTATATTTATTTACACAACGTCGCCATGGTGCCTATTTCATCAATCTACCAAGTGTCAAATTATACAGATAAAAAATATTTTATCTACATTTTGAAAATAGAATCTTACAATTAAATTTATTAAATTACTTAAATCTTATAATTTGAATATCTAAATGTGAATAATTTCAAACAGTTCAATAATTATTATGGCAATAACTTTCGGTTGAATAATAGAATTTGCTTAATCGATTATTGAACTGTCCAAAGAGTTATATATTAATGTCAGTTTAAATCATAGCCTATTTAAATAATATTCTGTTTTCAAAATGAAGAAAAGGCTTTTCGACGACTATTGGTAGATACAAAATGTAAGCAGTGAGGCGACAACATACAGATTCTAAAATACTGTTTAACATATAACAGTACAAAGGCGTTTCCACGACCAATCATTGCAAAATATTTTTGTACTAAATTTACTAATTATACAACCTTCATGGTGTTTTATCTATGTAAATTTAAAACAAAAATGCAATGCTTGTAATTCACCTTATATCATATGAACATATTAGCACACTTTTTTCAGTAAAAATTCTTGACCCATATATTATCGAAGATTCCAGATTTTCTAAACTAATTATGGTTTATTTAAAATCAAAATGAATTGATTGACGAATAGCGAGTAAACGGGCAAATCGAAAGGAAATGTTTATATTATGATTATTAATAAACGAACATCATAAAAAAGATGTTATCTGCGATACTTATACTTTTATTTTCATTAAGCATTCAGTCTAAAAGGTTCAGTCTAAAAGGACTGAAAAACGGGTATAAATAATTAAATAGGAACAATAATCTTGAGTGGTTAAAAACCTATAGGTTTTTACATTAAAAGTGACAAACGGGCAAATAGGTCACTGCATGGTCGCATTTGCCCATTTGCGCAGATGCATGCGCTCCTTTCTCGAAGGTTCCAAAGTTGTTCGGGAAATACTAGAGTTCAAAACACCTTCCGTAATATATTCATATGATATTTTCGGTGGCGTGCGCACTTTCGGGTGCGTTATTCCTGACACCTTAAAAAATAGAAGATGACTTGCCTATTAAAAAACAATGATATGAAATAGGAGCCCGAAGACTATTAGAAGATACGCCTAAATGTATGTCTACGGAAAATCTAAGTATGCCACATAATTTGATCAGATTTGTCGTCTGAGAGAACTTATTTATTTTATAAAGGCAACATCGATTAGATCGCTGCTACCGCCTATAACTAGTATAAAACCATTGTTTTAGTTTTCTTACATTATCCTATTATTTTTGTAATTTTGACAGATCATTTAAACTGTCAAAGTCAAATGAACTGTCAAAGTCTCCAATATGTATAGTTAGGAATTAACTTACTTCCGTCTTATTAATAAATTTGCATACTCCTTATGGTGTTAACTATTAGTAAATTATGGCTAACGTTAATGTAAAATTGATTTATGCAAAGATATTATTCTAAAATTAATTGACAAACTTTTACAGATAATATAATACGTGTTTCATTTTAAATATAATAACTGAAGCGTTTTATAAATTGATAAATTTTGGTAAAAGGTAGAGTAATTTTACCTAAAAAATGTGTCCCTTTTTAGGAAGTAAACAGAGTGCTATACAAACTTACCTACTTGTATACATACAAAAAATCCAGATCCTAATTTAATAATAAGACGGAACCTTTATTATGCATATTACATTTGATATATTATATCCTCCAATCACAAAGAAAAAAAAACATAAATATCGACATTTAACTAGATTAATGCAAATATCAATATATTTTTTACTAACTTTGGGTTTAATCTATGCCTATTCCCCCTATTAAATAAGATCGTATATTTAAAGCTCCATACATCTGAATATGACCACACCCTCAAATGCATTGCACTATATTATTACAGCCCAAACTAATGTAGAAAAATCCGAAAGCTATAATATATTGTGACCACTTATAGACATAATATGTGTGATGACTATGAGGTACGTTAATTTCTATAACAACTTAGTTGTAAACATCAAATGTTTTAAGGTTATAATAGTTTAATTGTCATCGCGAGTTCCTTAGTCGACTCCCGTCTTTGGAACTCTTCTTGTAGAGCTTGTTCCTCTGCTTATCTTGTTTTTTGTTTCGTCGAGGCGTGTCCATGATTGGGGCGGTTTCTTCATCATCATGTCCACAATCTTCTTTAACGAAATGTTTCTCGCTTTTCTTGTCCAAATCCGCCATCGCCTCTTGTATGGCATTCTCGAGAAGCGTATTTAGCTTTCTGCTCCTGTTTTTAAATAGCACAGATAAAAAATCAAATATGAACAATACAACATGTTTATTATGATAACTATAAGTGTTACTTTGGGTTGGGTTAATCTCACATATGAATTAAGCAATGTGACTAATGTTTAACACAATTAACTAACCTTCAATAATGAAATTGGGTACATTACGAACTTGTTTGGATTTGTTTGAATAAAAATTCGCGTATTTACGATAGTTTTGTCAACGGCTTCATACATATTGTAAAGCCTCCCTACTTTATTGTCAGAAATTAATAAATTATTCTGCAGATCCTCTTTGTTTTAAATGCTAGTCCACTTACAGATTCTTCCTTCCTATTATCCTATGATGTTATTAAGACTATGGATGATCCTTAACAAGTTCATAGCGTACACTTTTGTGCCCATAAAAATATTTTAAAGACCGATTACATAGTTTAATCAAAATTTCGATCAAGGAATTTGAAAATATTTATTATAACTTCAGCAATTACTTTACTATATATTATAAACCTAGACAAATGTGTAAACAAGTTATAAGTTGAATTTCCCATAAAAACGAAATATACATTAATTAATTGTAGTGCCAATGTTTTAATAATTTTAAGAGATTTAAATAACATAAAGTTCACTCACATTAGTCAAAATATTTTTTAAAAATTGTAATTATATTAGCATCAACTCGGCTAAAATAACAATAAATATATCTGTATGTTAATGTATACGGATATATGTGAATGAATTCATATAAAATATTGTCAGGGGTTGAAATTAAGTACCTATACATATTATGATGATTTAATTTTTCATGACATTCTTAACCTATTGGTAAAAATAGTTTTTATCAAGCTAGAAACATTTTTAGTAGACAATTCATAGAATTTCCTTGCATTATAATTTGATGTTTGAGTGATTCAAAAATAGTTTTGATGATATTCAATGATTTATTGAGAAATGGATTTGTTAAATACATATATTATGTCAGAGACACAATGAAAGAAAACTGTTCTTGTTATCATATGTCCTCTTGAATAAATGTAATATATAATAGTATATTTCATCCCTAGCACAATAAAATGGGAAAAGTCTAAAATCTCATGTAATTGTTGACCGAGGTGAAGCCGATGTTGACAAACATGTTAACTGAGTTTTTTTTAATTGCCCAAGATATAAATAATATTTTTGTGCTCGACAGAGTTGAAAAATAACAATTTTGTTTATCACAGCGGGAGAAAAGTAGCTACTTTCCGCCCGGAGGGTAGAAAAAAGTATTTCCAAAAGAAACACCTTATTCATAGTAAAAAAGAAAAGAAAAATTTGAGCTAAGATAAATATTTAAATTGAGTTAACTACATTTTCAATTCGGTCGAGATTATTCGGAATTTTAAAATAGGTAAATTCGTCTGGAAGCCTGGACAAGAAAATGAAATAAATATTGGTACTGTTTAAAATATTTTTGAATCACTCCTGATGTACCCTTAAAGTATGATATCCCAATCCCACACTCACTTCCTATGTTTGGTGCGTGCCGCATGATGAGCTTCGAGGCCCTCGGACAGAGTCAAGAGCCTAGCGTCGTCGACGGCACTAGGGGCCCTATCGCCTCCAAACCACCGAACACTCCATTTCCCATCTTCGCATCGACCTTCAAGTTTCCCCGGCCAAGACGCGTAACCCTTCACAGGCCCCCAAACAAGATCCCCAACGTCAAACTTGCGAATCAGTTTTTCATTAGTCACATCCTGAGACACATCTGACTCGTCTTCGCTCTTGGAATCTATTGATCGAGCACCAGAACAATAATTTTACTTCAGTTTTATGACAAATATATACTTGACCAACACCGTAATACCATCACCATAAATCTCTATTGGAAATAAGATAAGGTTAAGAAAATACTTTTATAAGTATCAATTTTTTAAACGATCAATTAAAGTAATTTAACAAGTTTAAATAATTTATTTTAGACAACATGATCCAGTTAGTCATGTATAAATTTTGACATTTGCAACAAAACTTTTTTTAGGGAAATAATAATTTTATGAACTAACAGATTTATAAAAAGTGCAAATTTTGACATTGTCTAAACTTATCAAGTTGTTGTTTAACTAAGAATTAATTGTGCAAACAAGAAGTAACGAAAATTACTATAAGCTCTATGTATCTCTCAATATTCCTTAACCAAATCCTTCATTCTCAATAAATACTTATTAAAATAATATTGCATGTGATTACACAAGCTTTTTAATAGCAATAACACAAAATTAATCTTAAGCTGTTAAATGTGATTAGAAAAGTTATTTACAAAAACAAAACATTTGTCGTCCGCAGTCATAAGTGTGCTTACTTAAGGAAATATGTAATATTTTTGAACTGTTACAAATTTGTGACAGGAAAAAATGATATGCAAAGATTATATTCCTCAGTCGAAATACAATGGTTACAGTATATGAAACGTGCTTTACTTACAATGATGATCAGATGGAATGATGGCTTTACAATGATGCGTTAGTAATGATATCCCAATTTGTGAGCCAATTTTGTTACTTCGATAGTGGTGCAATGGAAAGCGACAGAAAGCCGGAGTGAGAGCGTACAAACGCTGCATCATATTCTGATTAGTTTCCAGTACACCCTTTATATACAGCTGTATCTTGTATTAACCCAACCAAAAGAAAACCAATGACCAATAGTATTGCATTATGTAGAAGCTGAAATGTACCACAATATACATCAATGTGATTGTATTCCATAAGACTCAACATAACTAAACCAATTTGGTGGAAAACATTGACGTGAAATATCCAAAACCAATACAAGACACAACATTATGAGAAAATTTTGAATTTCGTTAGCTGTGACTTTAAGCGTGAGATGGTTCTGGACACATTAGTATATTTAGAAAGCAAAATTTGTGCATTTAATAATTGTTATAATACTGATAAAATACCAATTTTTCAAATATTTCAAGAGAATAATTTAGAGTTACATTTTAATTAAAGGAAATTTCTCTTCTATCATAAAATCTGATATATTTCGGTTACGGAATATCTTAAGAAGTATTTAAAGGTGAGCAGTTGTAAGCGGCAGAGGGCACAAAGCATAGAAATTGTCAAAGGAATCTCACTTACCATCACCGGAACCTAGATGTCTATCGAACACTTTATGTGCTACGATATCCGAACTGTTTCCAGTGTTAGAGAAATGTCTCATTGGAGGCTTTTCCTGGGAATTACCCATCACTTCATTGTTTGGATTTTTAGGTAAACAATGTAGCATTCCATAGTTCGTCCTCATTATTTTGTCCGTCCTGTAAGATGAACCATCACCAAATTCATTTTTCCTTTTAAAACCATGTCGCTCGTAAACATTAGATGTCATAGGCATGATGTTTTGACTATTTCCTGAAGAAGAGCTCATACTTTGGTTATATTGCATTTCAGTTGATTCAACGGGAATATGCGCACGATTCATACGCATCAGTTGAATATTTGACATCATATCTGAAAACACATTAGCACAAAATTATTAGAATGCAGAGAGAGAAAGAGAGAGACGTATGTCACATCTCAATGTTTCGACACCTATTCCACGAGACTAGGCCATCATTTTCTTGACCATCTCCCATTACTTGGAGTCAATGAAGCATGTAATTTTTCTCTATTCACTCTCATCAGCTATCAAATCCAGTCAATCCTATCACATACTGCCTCTTTCTTCACACAATCCATCTATTTTTCTTGGCCTACCTTCCCCTGGTCACATGCCTGTCCTCGCTCCACATTAGCATATCCATACCACACAAGTCATGCTAGTAGGACAGTTTTAAATAATTAAATCTATGAAAATTTATATAAAAGAATAAAAAGAAATTGGCAACGGTGTAGGAAATGGGGAATTATCAATGTTTATACCTAAGATGATGATTATTCAGATATAACATATAATTATTAGTTACAATTAACACCTAGCCATGCTAAAGAGCAAGTTCTTACTACCGAGGAAAATCAAAACTACTTTTATACTCCTAAGTATAAAAGATCAAGGCAAGGGCCTCAATGATTTAGTAGTTAGTGCTCTTGTCTACCCAAAGTCCAGTTTGGGTAGCAATGCCCCGATAGGTTTTTCTAATTTAAAGGCATATTTTAAGAGTGCTCTTGCAATGAAGGAAAATATCCTAAGGAAACCCGGATTTGTTTATTCGAATTCGGCCTAATTTGAGATTGGGCCTGGTTCTCCTTCTGGGTTAAAGAGATCAGATGGTAGTTGCTCTCTATTAGGTAGTCGACCCAGATAAAGAAACGGTACCAGATAAAGTATACCCGTATTAGTCCGGGTTCCGTTGTAGAATAGGCCAACTGCCTTCCACTCAGGCAGCTCGTAAGAGGCAAGCACAGGGTCTATTGTCACCAACACCGTGACATTGACTAGGTGGTAGAGTCTTGTAACGACTCACCTGGATTGGTACCACCGCCTTACCTGTTCCTGCCACAATAGCGTCAGTGCTCGCCATTTTCGTGTTCTGGTCTGGAGGGTAGGATAGCCGGTAAACTTACTCACACAAGAGGCTTGCCATCCCAGCCTCGGGCTGGCAACGCACCATTTCCACCTTTGGTGTCTATAGGCGACGTGTATTTCTTACCATCAGGAAATCCGTCTGCTTGTTTGCCTTACATTACCATTAAAAAAAAACGGAATAAGGTCGAAGAAGATGAGATAGATAAGGCGGTAAGCCCCTTCCCGAGCAAGTAGAAGTACACTTACTTTGCGACTCTGTATCGGAGTTGAGATCACTTCGCAATGTTGTCCACGTCCTTTCTCTCGACTCTGCCATGTCTTGTTCACTACTGGAGACGCATTGTACCATTGCCTGAAATAAGCGATTTTGTAACAATTAATATTAATAAAAACATGGATAAAAACGCATAGAATTTACTTTATAGAATAAAATTCAGCATTTATATGATTTTTTTGCAGAATTTCTTGGCTGAAATTTCATCACGTCGGCTAATCGTGGATATAGAACCACGGTTAGATTCATTATGAAGTGACGGGTAGCAACACCGCCCCATATCGGACACAATAACAATCTCAGGCAATGTTATATTTTTTCAGGTAAACCGAAAAAACAAAGTAAGATTGAACATTCGCACAACTTAAAACGTCAATGCTCGTCTTTCGAGCTTCGGTTTGAATGGCAGAGGCAGCAGGTAAATTTACTAATCATAAGTGGCTTCACCCCATGTTTACCACCAGACCTAGGGTCACAGGTAATTTGTATTTAAAAAAACTGATCTTATGTAATTAATATACAATCTTGACAGGTAAAAGGGGTATCTTACCGATGAATTCATGTCTGTGGGTTCAGGTGACTTGGTTGTCGTATCGGCATAGTTTCCTTGTGTTGATAGACACCTATTACCATAGATGCGCGGACTTGCAGCTGTTTCCAATGCACCAAGGGGGCTATGAGTAGTCGTGTCTGGTGGACTACTTCCAGAAACTGCTTGACTGTTGGGAGATTTGCCTCTTTGTTGATTCACCAATGTTTGAGTCGACACGGAATGTCTCACATGAGTGTTAAAAGATCCCTGGCCAATAAGAGGGTTATATTCATTCAAAAATTTTGCATAACCATCTGAATTGTCGACTTTCTCGTCGTTTTCATTTGGTTGAGTTTGATTGAACGACTGCATGTGGTGCTTATCTTCCTTTACTTCTTCAACTTGATTATTTTCATGTGGTACTTGATTAAAATTCCTCCCCTTTTGACTAGTAAGTGGTTTATTTGTAAGAACGACGTTATGGTCTATACTTAGTCGCGAAGAATTACCTCCTTGTATATTTGTTGTCATAGAAGACATCTGTGTACTATGAGAATTTGATACTAACGTTGTTTGCTGTTGAACAATAGTAGTATTTTGTTGGACAAATGTGGAATTACTTCTATTACTAGATGCCGACGCCATAGTTACTTGTTTTGGTGATAACGGAACCATTAAAGTTTGGCCCATTTGGTTAGTTTGAATAAACTCCTGGGCCTGAACATTTCCTGATCGAACTTGATGTGGACTCGTATTGAAAGTTACGTTTGTTGGACTTAAATTTGCCAATAATGGACTAAGCTGACCATTGAAATTGGGACTGTTGACCATAACTTGACTGTTAGGTGACAAGAATTGAGCTCCAGGGCTATGCTGCGATTGTATTATTTTCCCCTGTTGGTTTTGAGCTCTTATAACTACCCCACTATTGGTTCCTGTAGCAAATACGTTTGGATTTTGTACTGGCGTTAAAACATTTTGACCGTTAACGGTTTGTAATTGCAATTGCATAGGCATACCAGACGAATTGTCCTGAATAATAGCCGTCCCATCGGCTGTCATAACCATACCTCCAAGATTCGGTAAAATAAACTGTTGAAAGGCCGGGAAGTTAGACATAACATTACTCGCGTTGTTGATTAAATTTACTGGTTGCAATAAATTTATGGGTTGTGAAGGCGATGTATTAGTTAAAATTTGTTGAGATCCAAAATTATTTGTGTTTCCTTGCCCATTCATAACTATATGAGCCGGCGTCCCAGATTTACCCGGTACTATGGTTAAAGCCTGCAGCATTGGTGTAGGAGAAATATTGTTTGTTGGTGATAGCTGAAATCCACGGGGAGAAAATTGAGGATTAGAGTTCTGTTGAGGAGACGAATGGTGGACCATAATATTATTAGGAGTTTGCTGAGGAGCTGCTATTTGTAGCACATTGGTTATATTAGTAGGAGAATTCTTTTTCTTCTTACTTCTCTTTTTCATACTTTCCGGGGATAGCATTGCAACTCCTTGAACAAAGCTTTGTCCATTTTTGACTTCGATTTGCCGTGAATTTTCAGTTGAAGACTGACCTGCCAACAATCCACCTGTAACTATTTGTGGTAGAACAGTGTTCTGTTGAACAACTTGCCCATCTACTGCCATCATTGGAGGTTGAATTACAAATGGCGCTGGTAATGTGTTAACAACTACTGTAGATTGATTGACAATAGATGGATGACCACCCACTGCCGAAATAACTTGCCCGACTGAAGTGGTAACATTCGATGGAGTACTGGAAATGGTCGGAGATATTGTCGTGGCAATCTTAGGTGGAGGTGGTGGCATTTGGTTATTTGAAACCAATATCTGGCCTGTAGATGAAATAAGTATTTGGCCTGGCGTAGAGCTCGCTCTTCTTTGTGGTAAGGCCGTTGCTTGCGAATTACTAGTTTCTGGTTTTGAAGGAATGCTACTTATAACATTCTGAACCATCTCTAATGGTGATTTGGAAATCATACTTTGAGCTGTCGTGCCCGCGATGTGTAATGGGTAGCTTGTTGGTAAATTAACCGAGTTAAGGAATGGATCAGGTTGATTATTTGGTATAGCGTATGTGGTGGCTAAATTAACACTGGGCGGTGGCGGTAGTCGTACATAATTTGCTTGAGATGAATTAATTGAAGTTGTAGCCGTGTTAGCTTTTCCGGCTAAAACTGACGTCACAGTGTCTCGTGTAACTGAAAATCCACTCGCCATTGTTGTAATGAAAGTTTGAACATAACAAGCTTGAATTAAGGAATGAGCTGGTCCACCCCCCAAATGTGGCGGAGGGCAATAACCAGGCATTAAATTATCCATTCTCTTTTTAGTTTCTAATCTTAGCATTTCTTGATTCCTTATGCCTGGTTTTACTCCAACCATTGATATGTTATCAATCTCCATAAAATTTTTGTTAACATTATGATTCGATATAAAATGCATCATTTGGGTACCGCAACTGGATGGTGGTCCTGGTGAGTTGTAAGGATGTGCCGGAGTTCCACCAGGTGTAGGAGGATTACTGTTAAAGTGATCTCTTGAAGATCCAGGATTAGAGTATGCAGGACTCGGAATTGGGAATGTACAATTATTTGGTCCCTGAGAATTATTTCCTCCGCTACTATGTGGTGTATCGGTGCTTCGGGAACTGTTAGATAAAGTTGGTGATGGTTCTGGAGGCAATAATGTCTCGTTCGGTGACACATTACTTGTGCTAACAATACCAGCTTGAATAGGTCCACAGTTTTCATTTATCATTATATTTCTTTCAATGAATGTTGATGATGTCACTGGGCTTTCATCATACAAACTTTTAGGACTAGATGTACCAGCAACACCACCTTCTAATTCAATGCCATATATATTTGATTGTTGTTTCATATATTTGGACCGCATATGATTTTCAGAACCATCAGAACAATGTCCTTTGTAAGACATATTACATCCTTTACAACAAGATGTTGCTGTATTATTATCTATACATTTTTCTGATGTCAAACTACTATCTGGAGTATTATTAGGGGACGGTGAAGCATTAGGAACAACATTACTTCTATATATTGATAAAGGTTCACCTCCTACTTTTGAAGCATTTTTAGTAGATTTATCACCTTGATTAAGGGAACTGTATGAGCTACTAGTGTTTTCTAAATGATTTGTATCAAAAGATGAGTTGACACCAACTTGTCTAGAAATAGTATTATTTAGCAAAACAGTTTGCTGAGCTAGGAAACCATTAGGGTCTTCCATGAATGATGGACCTGTGTTACTAACAATGTCATCACAACTTTTTGTTTTGCCATCTTGCAGATATCTCATTCCATTATTGCCAAAGTTTATAAATTTATTTTCAACCACACCCTTCTTTTTAGAATTTTTGTTATTATTTTTCATCTTTTTCTTATTAATTTCTACACCTGTATTCCATTGTGAACCCATTATATTGTAATGTTGAGGTAAAGGAGGAACACGAGAACACATGCTTTGCGATAATATACTATTCTGATCATTATTCGATGCAGATGGACTTGATGTGTTATCTAAAGTACTTGTATTTAACTCTTCAAATTCATTTTGTTTTGGACTAGGGCATATTAAAGAATTAGATGCATTAGAATCATTCCTCTTCACTTGCCATGGCGGAGTCTTAGCCGAATTTGTTTTGGCAACAGTCCCATTTTGAATTATTAGCTGACCTTGAGATGAAAACTGATTTTGTATTTGAGATTTATTATGACTCAAGTTGTCTATCATCTGGGTTTTATAGCCTTTCATGACTTCAATTTGCTTTTGGTTACGTTGAATGAATATTTGTTGTTGTTCATTAATTTTTTGCATAACCTCTGGCGTCAATGCCTGATTCAGACCGCAAAATATTTGAGGCTCTTCGTCTTTAACAGACTGCTTTAGTATTTGCATGTCTTTTTCTTCTAATTTATGTTCTTGGTCATTAAAGTTTTGCTGACTAATGCCAATAATATTTTTAACATTCGTTGTTTGTTTATTGTACCCAGTATTGACACCAATTATTTGTCCATTTGTTCCCAGTACCGGTAAACCTACGTTAAGTGTGTTCATTAGCCCTTGTGTAGATTGAGTTGATTTTTGTCCAGACTCGACACCCTCTGGCTGTTGAGTAATCCAACCACTACTAACTGTAAGATAATGGGAACCTCTTTGTACAAGAGTCTCATGTTTGACATCTTCTTGTACATTAGTAATGTTATGCTGAGCATAAGGAACACATTGTTGCATATTTCCTGTTCGCTGAAGCATTACTCCCGGTGACCCAGTTCGCCTTTGTTCATTGTCATGATTCTGTAAACATAATTACGAAATTTTAATAATTATTTACAAAACCTTGGTTTTTTTAAGTATATATTGAAAAATGTATATTCTAAAGTCGATTTAACTCCAAATTAAAATTGAATTACAATTGAACTATTCAACTTTATGTAGTCTTGGCATGGGCGAAATAAATGCCACGATATGAAAAAAATATCACGATAGTGAATACGGCTTATAAAAATAGTGTAGTTTCAGGCTGCGCCTTTGGCAAGGGTTCAACTCTTATCGCCACTATGAATACGTAATAAGGAACGGAACACGTACCTTGAACTCATTGAGGGGTCTCTCCCTTTGCACCATCATTTGAGACACGCTCATATTGGGCGCGAAGCCGGGCCTTTTCTTCATTTTCTTCTTTGTTTCTCCGCCAGCCACTGTAATTATAACAGAGTGCACAATTAAGATTTTTTATTATGAATAATATCAAATGAACGTTCGTTCAAAATAATTTTCATCAGATAACTTCACCTCGTAAAACAATAACAAAACCGTAAAGATCAAAGGGTGAAAATCACATAAACTAAAGTCTTTATTAAAGGTCAAAGGACGAATTGCAGCGTGACTTTGTACCGCTCTCTAGACGTCCTTTTATTAACAAAGCAAACCATTTGTGATGTCGACAAAATGTATTTTTTACTTTGTTATACAATTATAAACTCTGTTTTACGACTGCCAACATTTTATGCATAAAGTTTTATGTGTTTAATGAGCGTGAATTGTTATTTTAGATTTTGAAAATTCTGATATTTCTTTGATTTTAACAATACAATATGAAAGTATGATCAAAATATAATTACAAGATCAAAAACCAGACGAGTGTTTCGATTTGTATTGTTTCGATGCGGTGGTAAATTTTGGAAATATCTATACAAGTAAATAAAATTGGAGTGTCTGTATGTAATATTAAAATAACCACTTTTCACTAAATGCATATGTATATTTACAAGGTACATATATCAAAAGAAGTTTTAAGAATTTTTGTCCGTCTGTCTGTCTGCGTCTTTGTACCCGCTAATCTCTGAAAAGACTGGACTGTTTTTGACGGGACTTTCACTGGCAGATAGTTAATTTAATAAGGAACGGCTTAGCATACTTTTATTTTAGAATTTTATTTTAAAAATTAATAAAATAAAATAAATACGCGGACGAAGTAGCGGGTACAACTAGTAATATATTATATACTTGTCGATAAAAGGCCTTAGTAGTCTAGTGGTTTACGATTCGGACTTCTATTTCGGTATTCTAGGCACAAAATCTGCCATGTAGCTATGAGTTTTTCTAACTCAAGTATATTTTTGAAACCCGGATTCGTGAACTTGAATAAGACCTAATCTAGGATTGTGCCTTGTTTCCCTCCTAGATTGCAGAGGTCAGATTGTAGTCGCTCTGTTTAAAAACTGGTGTCCTAGTCAAATCCTCTAGATTAGGTAGCCGACCCCGATATCATCTGATACAATACGGGAAAAGGCTAAAACGAAAGAGAAGAACATGTATATTCGTTTCAAGTAACATTATATATATTTTGTTTCGAGAATATTAGTATGTGTATTATTTTTTAATGTATAACCGTAGTTGGCCCTATTGTAATAAATAAATAAATATTTAATATATGAATAAAATCCTTAACATTTAAAAGGCTAGACCAAAAGCTGATGGAACACCTTATCCTCTTCAGTTTATCGGCCTATATGGATTGGCTTATATTTATTACCAGATTTGTAGTTCCAAGTGATTTTATACACACAAGCATATCTTAAAGCCAAGTCTCTTGCGTGGTTGGCGGAGAGTATTGAGCGCCAAGTATCACAACTAATACATGCTTACTTAGTTGTCTCAACATTCATTGTTCTCTTTATAAAAACACGCCGATTTCGATTTTATTTTTTTGCTATAGAGAATACCATTTAAAATGTTAATTTATCCTAATTATTATTTTCAAGCTATTAGATGGAGTACTAAGCCGTAAAATAATAATGATAAACAATCCTTTATCAACGCCGTGTATCCTTATTAAATTATCTTATTCTAAAAACGTGTCCTGTAATTATTTTAACTCAATTTTTTAACGCGACGCATTATTTGAGTTAAACAGAGCGTACAGCCTTTCTTGAGTTATACGATAAAGTTTATATATATAATAATAATAATAAAATATGTATCATGTTCGGAAATCATATACGGTTCGGTTAATTCAACTTAATCTTAAAAAAACACCGGTTTAAAAACCATGTTAAAAAAACCGTGAAGCTACAAAAATCTACACAACTCATAAAACGCCCCAAGAAAAACCGTCCACTTGAGCGTCTAAAACAATATAAAAATTGTGCCGGTAATTTGATAGCACTTCATAATGAGTTAGCAAGCGGAGTATAATACCGTTATCTATTTGCACATTATCTGGGAGATTTGCAATTAAAATAGGAGTTGTATGCGAAGCGGGTGGGTGGTCGGGGGGTGGTGGGCGCCCAGTTGTCGGTAGGTGGTGGTAGGTGGCGGTAGGTGGCCGCGGCTGTCAGATCAATAGTCGGCGGGGTGCGCGCCCATGCCCGCTTTGCACCACCGATTGTTTCAAATTACACCCGCCCTTTGTTCCCGCCACTGATCGAGTCGCCAGCGTTTTTGTTTGCTCTAAACGGCCGACTTCCTTTACGGTAATTACGCAATCCTGCGGCTCGCCGTTCAGACTTTCCGATTTTCTACTTTGGACCGCTCGCCAACACTAATTACAATAAAACAGAAAGTAAATCTTTGGTTAAGTATCATTTGGTCTTGGCCGATGAGAAAATATCTTAAGGTTAGATAATTAATTGTTTGGTTTGTTTAATACCGCTGTCTTTTTGTCTACGCTCTCTTTCTCTATTTTCACTTTTCCCCTTGTTGTTCCGGATCTTCTGTGTAGAATAGACCAACTGCCTTCCTACCAGGCAGCTCGTAAGAGGCGAGCATAGGTTAACTGGGTTACTA
>DVZL01000083.1:0-31433 GCA_018236625.1 Lasaia peninsularis
ATAAAAATGGTAAAAAATATTTTTTTTTGTATGGGAGCAACCTTTATATAATTATTTTATTAAGTTTTTAGTAATTGTTGTTATAATGGCAATAGAAACATTTCGACTGCGAAAATGTTATCTACGAGTATCTAGCTATCACGTTTATCGAGACACAGCCTGGTAACAGACAGACGGACAACAGAGTCTCAGTAATAGCTTTCCGTTTTTTACCCTTGAAATCAAATCAAATCATTTATTTGCTACAATAGGGTTACATATGGCATTATTCTTCACAATATGTCCTTAAATCCTATTTGACCATATATTTATATACATTGGCATGCAAATTTTAATTTAATAAAAATAAATGTTAGTTTATTTCACACAGTCAAAATAATTAGTACATGTCTTAACTCTAACTCTTATTAAATATGTCAATATATGTTATTGTTAGTCTAATGTAATATAATGTTAATCATTATCAAATCTAGAATTTACAAAATGATAATAAAACAATAAAATAAAAAAGCAATGTCAAAATAAAATAAATAATAATATAATATGCAAAATTCATTTTATCTTATTAATTTTATTTATTTATTTATCTAATTTCAATTATTTTGGTATGGAACCCTAAAAACAAACTTTTCTAATTATTATGTAAACAAAACATCCCACTGGAAATGCACCGAAATGCGTGGAAGTTGAACCAACAAAAAAATACTTACTTTTGTGTGACACAATTTTTTAAACTTAAATAAAAAAAAATTAAAAACGAAGTGCAGCTGCAAACATCGGAAATGGTCCCCTAATAAATAAATATAACTGAACAAATTACACAAATTGATCTAACAACAAAGTAATCAAATATATGCTTGTGTTATGGGTGTTAGACAACGACACTAATACATAGGAATGCTTAAATATATATAATAATAAATTTAATTAACACCTAGATCCGGAAATACAAACATTTGTGTTGATCACACAAATGTCTGTCCCCGTCGGAAATCGAAACCGAGCCTCGCGGTTAGTCGATGGGGTTCAGCTTGTACGCTAGCCACTCGGCCAAAGAGGCTGTCCTAATCTAAGTATCTAATGTCACGACACTTACCAATCTTCCTCCACATTAATTACGCTCTTCATACAAACACAACGGTTTTAGAAACCCTTGACACCACCCTCGGAAAATACCCGAACTTTTGACTGTGGATGAAGTAGGATTTCGTTTTTACCCGTTGGGTACAGAAGCCTAAAATGTATAACTATAAAAGTTTCGACATTAAAAAACTAGGGCAAAGGAACAGATTGTGTCAGCTATCAGATACAGCCTACACGTTATAAATTATGAAGCAATTTGGGACGAAATATGCCTGCGGAAGAATCCTAAGTGTCACCCATTTGATAAGTTTCAATTTAAGCTTCGAAGTTGACATCCAACTTTGCCGCTTGCGGAAATGGTAATTGTAATAGCTCGCGGCTTTGTCTGTGCCGAATCGATTAAAATCATATTGTAGACTAGCTGTACCCGCGACTTCATCCGCGTTTTTCTTTAACTAAGTTATTTTACACATTTCTAAAATAAAAGTACCCTAAGCCGTTTCTTATAACATTAGCTGTTTGCCAATGAAAGTCCCGTCAAAATCGATACAGCGGTTTCAGAGATTAACGGGTAAAGACAGACAGACCAGTAACTATCACCATTATCTATAAAAACGCCACAAATCACGTTTTTTGTACGGTAACACCCATTAAATATTTATTTTATTGTATTTATTGTTTTAGCGGTAACAAAAATACATCAACTGTGGAAATTTCAACTGTCTGAATATCACAGTTCACGAGATACAGCCTGGTGACAGACACACAGACGGAGTCTTAGTTATAGGGTTCCGTTTATTAGCCTATGAGTATAGAACCGTATAAAGTGACTTTATTTACGGAAAGAACAAAAATATAACACAATTGTCAGATTACAGAACTACCCCGTTAACACATGCGAGGTATTATCAGGACCATCTGGATAAGCCCTTTCACCTATAATTTTATTTATTTCAATCCTATTATACACTCGTAAAGCCAGTTAAGTGCATTTATCGCATGGGTAACAGCTTAATACGTATCAAAAGGAGTTCAATAGGGAATATGCATGTGATTTAGATATTGTCCAAAAATATAATCTTTATTGCTGAAGAAATATATAAATAATTTTGCCAATATTCAAGTTTTTATTAATAAAATTAATTCCTTAAAATTGAAATTCCCTTGCAAATTTCGAAAACGCAACGCCATGACGTGACGTCACGGTTCACTGTCAACGCCATTTCAATTGATATCCAAATTTTTGCATCTTTGGGCATAATATGAAAATTTTTACACGTAGGGACAATGCAATAATATAATATATTTAGTGAAATTAATTAAGTGAAGTGCAATAAGACTTCACTTAATTTCAATTCGTTGACAAATAATTTTTCTCACTTCTCAGCGGACGGTGACGTCACAAATAAGCGCGCTAAAATGGCGTTGTTTATATCATCCGAAAATGATGATAGTTTGGATAGTTATTTTTTTTAGCTTATTTATCACTATTTTGCACGTGTTATGTTTTTTAATTATATACTTACTTGAAGTATTGTTTAAAAATTTTTAAAAAAAACATGCATTTTTGGTTTGGCTGGATACCTGAGCGTCGTGTGCCAGTTTGTTAGTAAGTTATCTCTGACGACGTTTATCTAACCTGTCATTCAATATGTCTGTACATTTATGCGAGTCTGTCTGTACAAGTGCGAGTCGGACTTGCACACGAAGGATTCCTTACCATTGTCTATAAAAAAGGCAAAAAATAGGATTGTTGTGTGGGAGCACGCTTTACGGAACCCTATTACTAA
Organism: Lasaia peninsularis; assembly: GCA_018236625.1. Taxonomy (NCBI): domain Eukaryota; kingdom Metazoa; phylum Arthropoda; class Insecta; order Lepidoptera; family Riodinidae; genus Lasaia; species Lasaia peninsularis. Next base: position 2,874 of record DVZL01000083.1, read on the forward strand.
AACTTCGCTGTCCTTCTGTCTGTATGTCTGTCTGTCACCAGGATGTATCTCATTAACTGTGACAGCTAGAGGGTTGAAATTTTCACAGATTTATGTATTGTTATTGCCGCTATAACAAATACTAAATACAGAATATAATTAGTATATAAAGGTGCTCCCATACAACAAAAGTGAATTTTGGCGTTTTTATAGATAAATGTACGGAAATTTTTCTTAATTTTTTTTTCAGATTATTCTGAGTAAACATTACATTGCCTGGGATAGGAATGTGCCCGAAGTGGCGATAGGCTTGCCACTTATCACATCAGGGCTCTAGTACCTTGGCTAATCGTGGGTGTGTTCTAGTATATCTACTGGACTCACGAGTCGTGGATATACTAGCACACCTCTGCCTACCTCTTCGCGAATAATAGGCGTGAAGGTACTTTACTTTTTATAAATATATCCAATTAAACAGGGATTTTTGTTCTGTAATATGTGAAAATAATAAGGCGCACTTTTGTCGAATCAGGATAAAGAGTCTGAAATTGTCTTGATTAAAATTCATGAGATATAAGTACAAAAATATTTCGGTTGAGAAAGTAATAACTTACTGTACAGTTTTAATTAAAATTAAAGTATTTTATTATCTTAACTTCGTCAACCATAAAATATAGGACAGTTCGTATAGCGACATCTCAACATATTCCCGCTCGAGAACGAAATAACTTTGACACATGGGTGAAAACGCGAGAATTAATACAATTTAAGTAACAGGTAACAAGAAATACTATCGATGTAATTATATTATACCAGAATTTCGACAAATAAACGAGCACAAATGTTAATAACTGAATACATACAGTGCATTCGTTAATATGAATTGAGGTAGATATTTAATAAACAAGATCGGAGTTCTTAGCTTCGAAAGAATTCTGTAGCCAGAATGTATTATGTAGCTATTCAATTCATGATTATTTGCTGCCTCAGATTACTAACGCACCGCAACTTCTTCAATGTTTATGGTCGACGGGGCTCTATTATCACCAGGTAATCTGTTTACTTATACGACTGACACTAAGAAAAGTGGGTTTTTTAATAAAAAGTTGAAAGTATAATAGAAGAAAACGATGATTGTGTGAGGCGCCAGCGCATAACTGTTGATCGTTCTACATATTTACCAAAGTTATGATTAACGAAAAAATATCTAATAACAAGTATATAAGGCCAGACAAGGGAGACGCGTAGGCGACATGTGAGTCATTGGTTACACGGTTAGCATGACCAAAATAACTTTTGAATGAATAATTTAACTTCGTGGGAAATTCCTTTTATGCTAAAGACCTGAGTATTATTTATGGGAACGGCGGAGATGTGTCCGCAAAAGTCTTTGTTAAAATACAGACTCTTCATACGGTACGTTAGATTAACAAATATATTATCGTTAAGTATAATCACGTAGAAACGAATATCAGTAACTTATCAAGATTTTATAAATTCCACATGGCTTAGGAGAAATTGCATTACCCGATAACGAGGAAATGTCAAAATGAAATATTTTAGCATGATTTCACGAGGATGCAATTATCGATATTTACTGTTGATATACGACATTATTTTCTATTCAAGTGTTTTTAACTTAGGTTAAAAAAAACAAATCTATACAAAATACTCATGTCTTTAAGGTCATCCTGAAAATTATTGAAACCAAGTAGAAATAAATCGCTTAGTGATACTTTGATATACTTATTAATATGACTGGAGGGGAATCTAAAACCATATATGTGTAACTTTCCGGAATCTCTAAAACGTTTAATAATAGAAAAAAATTTTTTTATTGATAATAAAAAAAACACTTTTTTCCATTCGAGTTGTTATTAGCCGTCAATATCTTACCGAGTTTTGCCGGTGGAGCTAGTTATTTATAGTTATAAATAAAATTAGTAGCATCTAATCATTTTGGTAGATTAAGATTGTATAGTCACACATGTCAAGTCAAACATGTTCCAACCAAATGACACTTGAAACAATCAATATGTTTTTTAATTGAACCAAAAAGTGTTTAATATTATCTCGATCAGTTTTCGTCTAACATAAAAGCAAAGAAACGTTCGAGATAGTAGAACACAGCTAAAGCGTTTTCCGCTGTTAGTAGAGCGAGTTACAGTGCCCGCAAAGTGCTCAAATTGATTACGGCCGATACACGCGAATCGTCTAATAAAATCACCAATGGAACGGTACTGGTGGCGTGCGTCGCATAACGGCGTGGTGGCTCACTCTGGCGGCTCCCACGACTGCCGGGTTATGCAACTTGGGCGTCTGCCATCACAATGTCTGTCGAACACGGCCACGCTCGTATTCTCTGCGAAAAACTGATAGCACCGTAAGTGAAACCCGATGGGATCTCTACAGACGGTATTGTCACCTCGGCTTAACACTGACGGATCGGGTGGGAACTTTATTGTTTATGGAAGTTATCAATCGTTTAGTGTGAGATTTATCCATATAGGTAAATAAAAGCGGTGTTTTTACCTATTGGTATTTGAACTCATAACTTGTGTATATATTTGTACTTTAATCAAATAAAAAATAACGATAACTGCGAAATAAGCTGCATTCGCTATAAAATGAAGGCTCTACTGTTAGTCACGTCTTCGGTAGATATCATAAATGTTTCTGTGAATCGCTGTCTTACGGGCGGAATTTTGGACAACCATTCGTAAGTCTACTTGCTGACCTACAGGGCTGCACGGAACGAGACAATAACAAACACTAAGCAATGGTGGCAGGAATGTGAAAGGTACCTTTACGAACGAATCTGGGCAAGATCTATAGCTCTCTCTTCACACCTAGTTAAAGATGATTGCACAAGTCTAAAACGATATCTCTAACAACGAGTGAATCGCTAACGAGTGATGAAGTCGTCACATACCAACGCCAACATTTCCCAGAGTGTAGTTTCATTTTAAGTGGTATTTAACATAATCAACTTGAAGACATCCTAAAAAAAGATAATTTTAAATAAACTGCTACAAATTTAATAATTTAAATATATTTTTTGGCAAAACCAAAAATGACAAGGGTCGAATAGAAGTCTAACCAGCTTGATTCATGTTCTAGTCAATCGTATTGGGGTGCTCAAACGTTAATCTCATATAATACATGCAGAATCTGAATTTGTAGCAACGCATAAATCAAGACACTTGTCACAAAATTCGAGCCTAGACCTTTTACAAAATATATGGGCATCTTGAGAGCATATATCTCGCTAAAGATCATACATCTAACCTCTACATATATCATTTATGTGTTTTAACTGTACTAATATTACGTAACTCATGTATAAAACGAAAATATTAAAAACATGATTTCCTTACTAGTAGTATATGATTTACGGCATTATCATAATAATCCTTAAGATATGTTCCAAGTTTATTTTTTTATGGGATAATAAGACAGCGAACAAGCAAATGGCTTTTCTGATGGTAAGAGACAACCACAGCCTATAGACACCATGTTGTAGGGTGCGTCACTATCCTGTGGTCGGCATTTTAGGCCTGATGAGCAAGTATATCGGCTACCCTACCCTGCAAACAGGAACACAACAATGTCTTAATAGCGGCAGGAATAGGTAGGGTGTTGGATCCCTACCAGGGCGAGTTGCTGCACAGCACTCTAACACCAGTGGTCTTGTTGGAAATGACCCAGTTAACCTATGCTATGGTCTATTCTACAAAGATGACTCGGACCAACACGGGGAAAAAAGTATTGGCTTACTACCGGACACCTTACAAAAAATATTACTAAAGAGCATAAACTCTTATAAGTTGATCTTCGTAAGAGGTGAGGCTTTTGTCACTAACACCGTACCTGTGAGACGATCTATTCAAGATGGACCTATTCAGGATACACCCCATCTTCAGGATGGCACGCAACATTAACATCTTTTTTGTTTCTCAAGGCAAACAAGCCATCTAATCCCATAAAACAAATGTGTACTCAACATTGATAATTTTAAAGACGTGATTAACAATAAAATAGATGCAATTAAAGAGTATAATTAAAAGGCTTAGAACCAATGAATAGGTAATTAATTTTCAAGCTCCTCCGTCGGTAAGTACTATTGACGTTTTATCAATTACAAGACGCAAACGCCTGTCTACTTCTATTTAATGTCGGAATTAAAATACCAAGACTATCTACAGAATCATCTGCTTATAGAATTTATGTTGCCACAAGCCCATTAGTATTTACCCACATCTTTATGACAGACTTTAATATCGTTTCTAAAAAATAATTACACAAAAGGACTTTGGCTCGCTCGAAAATACATCGCGTTCTTTTATTTACAAAAGGATAATCATATCTCAGAATGTCATGTAATTTTCGTATTTACGTATTATATTTTTTAAATTGACATGGCGGTTTATGAATGGCGGATCGTATAATACGATCGTTGACCCCGTAATACAGATATTTCGGGTAATATTATATACCGTAGGCATATTAAATCACGTTCAATAGCGGAATTCAGTTGCGGCAAGCGGGCGTGACCGCAGCCGAAACGCACGACTTATACATTAGACGGGAGCTTCGCAAGATTACTTGTGGTGGAGTACTACTTTATATTTCGTACTTCATTTGCTAAGAGTAAAAGTAGGTATGTGACCTGAATATAACATAGCTTTTGCTGCGATCGTGGAATGCTATTTGCAACGTATTCCGCTACTCCACCGCAAAACATTTCTACAAACGGCAAAAAGCAGCATTAAGTGTGTTCGAGTATTGAACTAACTGTTCGAAGGTCAACAATATTTTTAACGGCAAATACATTTTACACTGCTATGAGTTTAACGGATGGTTGAATACATAAACTACCTTCCTGGGTTGCCCGCGTCCTTGTGAAATACATTTTGCTGCAGTTTTTAATAAATTTTATTCTGTTAGTTGTCAGTTCCATTTAGTGAATGCTATTCGACTTTGTAGAACTGAGTGGATTTGGAAAGCAGATACGGGGAAAAGGAAGACCTGTAACTAAAGTACAAACCATGCAATCTTACCTCACAAAAAGGAATAGAAAAACTTTAGTAGCTATTTATCCTAATATACTAAATAAAGTAGATAAAAAAAGAAAGTATCCGAAAACATTTGGGCATAAAATATACCCTACGTAAATAAGTCACGTAGCTGAAAATGATATGAAAGATGACGATCAGATTAAATGTATAACCTTTTTTAACAAAGGCCATTTGCAATTCTGAAAGGCAACGTACGTTACAAAATGTTCGCCAGGGAGACGAACCCTTGCTGTGCTAAATTGATGCAGAGATAAGACATGCTGGACAAAAGAATAATCCAGTACAAATTATGAGGTAATGTTAAAAAGCACGCGATATAAGTTTTGTAATCAATTTATCAATGCCTACTTTGAGATCGTGGGCAAATTATACATTCACTCAAAGGTGACTGAAAAACAATTACATGCCTATACATTTTTTTCATTTGGTTTAGTGGCTCATTTTTTAATTTTATTAAGTTAATATAACCCCAAAATACGCTAATAATATGCTTGTGCAATGATGAATATAAATATGTAACTGAAATAAATTGTTTATACACACATACCTAGACATCTTATTTTAGTAGGTCCAAGAAAATATTACTTTAATTATATGCTAATTAAGCTATATTTTATGAGTAACGAAATAAAAACATTAATTTCAACATCTAAGCTACGTCTTAAATCCCATTAGTAAATAATGATAATTAAAAACTGCAATTACCGATTGCAAGTGAGTGCTTCCGTGCGAGACCTTTGCCAAGGATAAAGCAAATAAACACCGTGTTTCACCGAATACAAGATTTATTTAGCAGGGAATAAATAAATAAACATTCCAGCAGCTTAGTCGTGACGATTGGCCGGCAGTAGCGTGTGTCGAGGGAACTGCGATCACAGTAACGAATGTTCGACTTTACATAGATCAAATGCAAATGGACTAGCGATTTGTAAGCACAAAAACTACTTCCTATTAACACACTACCACTATTTCACAATGCTTTTAGAGCATGGGCAACACAATCAGAGCGAAGCTTTATTTTTATAGTGGAATAAAACATTTCATATCTATATTAATTGTTAGTGAGTATTGTGGTTAAAATAAGGTTTTTATAAGAAACGAATAGTCAAAATATGTTTTTATAAAATATGTTTTAAGGTTGAAATTTTTTTCAAAAAAGAAGATTTAATGAATCTCATTTTTATATCTTGGAAACAAATATTTTATTGCTTGAAATCATTACAAATTAAGACTAATTTGATAAATAGGCTATTAAATAATTAAATTTTTATTAATCATCTAAGTTAATTGAAGTAAATACCTAATCCATTTTTTTTAAATAATTCGCTTAAAATATTAAAATTACGATAGGAATTTGCTTACAAATTATCTTATCTAATCTCAGTTTTCAATTTAAATTATCAATATAGGATTTGCAAAATCTGTTAAGTTAACAGAATACCAACAAACAACCCGTTATCTCGCGAACGTCGTAGCGCTTCATAATAAATAGTATGGTTCAATAAATCATTTTGCTAACAAAGTTTAGTTTAGTTTAGCACAAATCGAATAATACGATACATAATATACTACTAACGCGGGAGTCATTTAAAGCGCCTGCGGGGCGTGCTTTGAACAAACTAGAAAATAAATTATAAGTCTGGTCGATACAATTGTTAGACAAAGTTGTGTGGTCTCAAAGAATCCAAGTTAATATTCGAGCCATTATCCTCACCATGTAGCCAGTGTAGAGTAAGTACTGTGATGCATGCAAACAGCGTTACATCATATAAAATACTAGTTGTCCGACTTTGTTCGTTTTTTTTATACATATTTCTAAAATAAAAGTAGCCTAATTCGTTCCTTATTACATTAGCTGTCTGCCAGTGAAAGTCCCGTCGAAATCGGCCCAACCGCTTTAGAGATTAGCGTGTACAAACAAATAGACAGACAGACAGAAAGACAGACAAAATTTCTAAAATATGTTGTTTTGGTATATGTATCTTCTAAATATACATACCTATGTACTTAGTAAAAAGAGTTTTTTTTTAATATTATATAGACACTCCAATATTATTTATTTGTATAGATAAAAGATATACAATTTATCTATCAGGGATTTTACACACTTTTATACAAATATGTATTAAACACTTAAATGGTACATAGAGATAACTAAGGTGTTAAAATAATCTAAGGCGGTACCAAAGTTCTAAATCAAATTAGCGTTATCTATCCTTGCAGTATAATGTGCCACCAACGTTGTCATTGATTAAGCTATGGCTGCACGGCAGGAGACCCAAAACTGTTTCCTACCTATGACGGAAACAGAGGCTTTGATAGATTAGATATGACCATTGGCCAACAATGGTCAATTAATGAGACATCTACAGGCTATCTTCTATTGCGTAACGAGCTGGTGCCACTTCTTATCGCTAATGAGAGCCGTCGGGTATTGTCGCGGAGGCCACTCTCAATCTGTAGAGGCCATCGGGAGCATAAGAGCCTAGATTGTTATCCTCTGAGACAGTTACAATCGTGCGACACTATTACGATAAACAATGAAAGGTAATTAAACGCTAGATCAATAACATTAGTGCGATAACATCCATTTGTTCTAACCAATCATTGGAGACAATAACATACATATACACGAATCGGTGGCCTAGTGATACGCACTTCGGACTTCCATTCGGGTAGTCCAAGTTCGAACCCCGCCATGTTACCAATGAGTTTTTTTAACTTAAGTACATTTTCCGAATGTTCTTAAGGTGAAGGAAAACATCGCGAGGAAACCCGGATTTATTGAATTCGACCTAATCTAAGTTTGGGCTTAGTTTCCCTTCTAGGTTACAGAGGTCAGATGGCAATCGCTTTGCGTAAAAACTGGTGTCCTAGTCAAATCCCCTAGATTAGGTAGCCGACCCCGATATCATCTGATATCATACGATAAGGCTAAGATGAAAGAATCTGTCGAGTCAACGAACACATACGTCAGCCAAATTAATTTTTCTGACCACCCACGACGCTCAGATTAAATTCCCGTCAGCTGCAGGTTTTTGAGCAGTGAGAATATATGCCTGTATTCTGAGTCTGGGTGTAGAGATATTTATTTACGATTGAAGTAGAAAGCATTTAGTTTCTAATAAATAACTTAGGAATTGTACAAGTTCATCAAATAATATATTTTTCTATAATATCTATGTATTAGAAATCGAACTTGATGCATCGTTTCCATTGTTCTTCTGAAGCTAAGGTATTTCGGTTACAAGACAACAAATAAGTTACATACCTACTATAATGAACCCGGTTATCATGTGTACATAATAATAACTATTTTTCTTTAAAGTCACGAGATATTTGACCGTGACCTTAAGCTGGAAGTCAGAGTTTTAGTGCGGCCCGTCCAAACGCGCAGGCTCCTCAATTAGAAATTTTTATCGCTTTATATTAAACTTGGAGGCTACGCTGTCCGGTATACTTATACATGAGGCTTTGGACTTTAGCGTATATCATTTAACGTCCAGGTCTTATATATTACATAGAGCTCTAATCAATTTCAATTTATGTTCAGAACACTAATAGATGATAAGAAGGTTGCGTAAAACGGGGTCATTGTGTCCAACGAATTATATAAAAAAAGAAGCCTCCCTCGGTATTTGTGAGGAGTTTCGCATACTTTAATGGGCGTTAACAACTATTTAAAAGTCGGTATCGTTTGGTAATATTGGCACATATTTCACATATTCATATTTTTAAAATAAATAAAACTTGTAATGTTATTAATAACAAATTATAAGTGAGATATAAAACAGTACAAACTTGTTTCATTCCATATATTAACATTAGATTACAATCAAGAAGGCACCTTAAAATAATATCTTTGTATTTCCATCACTCTAAGTTAGACAAAATTTATTAAAAAAAGTAAAGCTACAAGCAAACCGAACGCAAACAATATATAGATAATTTTCGAAATTCTATGTTACGTTGTAATGAGATCTATTTTATTTTCCATCTGCCCTCTTTTTCGCAGATTCTATAAAAATATTCAAATACAAAAAATATTTAATAAAAATGACGAAATAAGCATAAAGTTACGATATAATTTAATAATTAAAACGTCCATTCGTGTAGCCAATCAGTGTAGTGTTAATTATGTGTTAAGAATAGGTGACAATAGGGTTCCGTCGGGGGAGGGAGGGCACTGGGTCGCGGGCAGGGCCACGTTATCTAATCGGGCCTCGCCTCGTCGTCGGTGGGCGGCGATCGGGATAACGCCGCCGCCGCCCACACGCCAATTATGTAGGAAGAACTTACGATATCACGATACCTAACAATAATTCAGCGAACCTACTACCCGATGTTTGTTAGATGACTTCTACACTAATGCTATCTTTACTTATATTACGCGCGAAACTCTATGTCCGTCATCTTACAATAAAATCATTCATAAGGTTTCAAAATTGTAACCAAAACATAACACATTAAATAGATATATTACTTAATATCTTAATGTCAAAGATCTATATTCTAAATTTTTCATAAGCGAACAACAATAAATATGAAAAAATCCTCTTGAATATTGAAATAAAAAAACAGCCAATTGGGAGACGGATTCGCGCATGAAGGTTTCCGTGCGATTAAACTACTGTAAAAATAGAAAAAAATAATTCGGTATGTTTGTTGTATGGGAGCCTACTTTAAATATTAATTTTATTACGGTTTTAGTACTTGCTATTTTAGCGGCAACAAGAATACATAATTTATGACAACGTACACTTTCTAGATACAGAATATACATTATACAGACTGGTGACAGAAAGACAGATGGACAGCGAGATTTTAGTAATGGCTTTCCAATTTAGCCTTTTAATTACGGAAAGAAAAGAAAAGTTTAAGAAAGTTAGTCCGTTAACTAAACTTATTGAGACATCTTCAATGATAAATTAGCTCAACAACGATACTAAATATTAATTTAAATAAATATGAATTAGAAATATTGATGTATTAAAATTGCTTATATACAGTTATCATTATAAATGATTAAGAAAAGTGACTTATTATACTAACAATAAACATTTTACTCCGAAGCCCTTCAACTTCCTAAAAAAAATTAACATACAAAATACAAGTTTTCAATCTGAATTTAGTAGTTAGCGCCTCCGAACCACGACATAACGATGTTAAAACAAAAAGTTGTAAGGAAGGTTTTGATGAAAATCGCTAAAACTTAAAATGGAATAAATCATGTGTTTTCAATATGCACATGCATAATAGGTCGATGGCAGGTATGATAATTGAGTTGTTTAGCGCTCTCGGTTCATCGATACGACGGTTCAACACTCGAGTGTCGTAATTGCGAGCAGTACGAGCAGGAACTGCCGACACGTTTACAACTACGGACATGCCAACGCGACGCGCACGTATTTCTTGCTCTATGATGGCTATACGAGTCCTCTGGATGCGCCGGACTCTACATTAATTCTAGCCCTTTTCGATATTTAATCTTGTTACACAAAATCTCACACAATTTCTATAAATAACGATTCTTAAAATATACGTTTTGTTTTTCTGTATGTTATATTGAAAATGGTAATCTCTATTTAAAATTACAGTATTTTGTAGATCTCAAATCATATTTTGTATTTTATTTTCGGTATTCTTATTATATTTACTGATTGCTCAGCAAAGAAATAATATATTTTCGAAATAAATATTACAACATACATAAATAATACAATATAAATATACAATAAAATTATTTATAATATTAACTAGGATATAAATAATGTTGAAGTTAAAATATAGATAGGGTCATAAGATATTGTTAACTTATGAATTTTACAACTAAAATATGCAAACTGTTGAGCGAAACGACAATAACGGATACGCAACCTTTGACCTGCCACGATGAAGTATGCAATGAGTAAGCGATAGCTCAGTGAGAGTACACAAGGTGTATGGCGGCCGCTCTACTTTGAACTATATACAAATATGAATAACTACAAAATATATTTAATTATTTCCATCATATTGGAACATATTTCACATATTCATATTTTTAAAATAAATAAAACTTGTGATGTTATTAATAATAAATTATAAGTGAGATATAAAACAGTACAAACTTGTTTCATTCCATATATTAACATGAGATTACAATCAAGAAGGCACTTTAAAATAATATTTTTATATTTTCATCACTCTAGGTTAGACAAGTTTATTAAAAAAAGTAAAGCTACAAGCAAACCGAAATCAAACAATATATAGATAATTTTTGAAATTCTATGTTACGTTGTAATGAGATCTATTTTAGACTTGTATTTTAAGTTTGTTACTAAAATACCATTTTTTAAAAGACATCAGAACGTTATTTTAGACTTCTATGTTATTAATTACAAGATATAGAATATTTATAGGATAGGATTTATTTCCCTTTTTTTAATTTTATTTAAATAAAATTATGGAAAAAAAATAACCAAAATAACATTTAAATATTTTTGACGTTTTGTTGCCACGTTAGGTGAGACACAAGCAAGGTTAGAAATAAAAAGGAGTTATTCACGATCATCTATAATATCGCTGTTGCTGATCAGAAAATTTTCCCGTAATCACACCAACGCGAATTAGTTATTACAGACTTTGAATCCTTGTCCAGATAAAAAGATGGTTCCAGTCTATGGTGTAATCATACCACTTATTTCGTTATATCTACCACTATAACCGGTGCTTGCCGCATAATTAATAAATGTTTCACAAAATAATACAACTAAAATAAATTTGTATCGTTCTTCTCTTTAAACTCGTTAGAAGATTAATATTTTAAAGGCATGTAACTGGCCAGTTAACTTTATTTCTAATATATTATACATTCAATGTATACGCTGCATTTTATTTATATTTATTATCCCTTATCGAGGAACGAGGTAAAGTAAAAATAAAGTGTTAAAAACAACTTGTAGGTACAAAATCATAAGCTATGAGATATCAATTACCACGACTTTATCTAACTTTTTAGAACTACTCGTTCTTTATCACATCGCATATAATCAAAACTTAATTTGCCGTGAGCTCAGATATTTTGTAAATACATGAAATGAGATGGTAAAAGATTGTCTTGAAAAAAATGACCCTTTATGTACCACAGCCTAGTGCAAGAATAATGACAGACGGGCGGTCCGGAGTTATTACAGTAATGTAAGGTTGTTTCATCTTTGTTCGCGAACGTTACATGGCTCTAGAGAGAGCCGGGGAATAGAAAAAGTAACAAAAATAGCTGGCTTGCCGCAAACTCTATTAGATTTCCAAGTTACTTTTTGTTGAGTTTGTCTCCGTCTAACTTGATCACAATGCGAACGTGAGAAAATTGTAATTTGTACTTTATAATCGCCGAGCCGCCATTCTATCAATATACGCAAACGATTCACTCGCGGTCTATAAATACCTATTTTTATTCTTCGATTAAAGTTATCTCTCCTAAATGTATGTTAATGTGATAGTGAACATTAAATTCTACTGATCTAGTATTTGTATTTTTGTGCTGCGTACACAAGTCAAAAATTATATGAAAATCTGTATAAAGCAACGTCTAAGCTAATTTAATTTTGTTGGATACATTAATTACTCAAAACTCGAAAACATAGAGCTCAAATTTCTTAGGTAATATATCCGTGTGTTAGTAATCATTTTAACTATTCTCTAAGATATGCCGCGATATAGAAAGGAAGAGTACACACGATGTCGCGTTAAGGTCGCGATGGTGAAAGCAGGTGACATATTTCGAAAGGGAATTTTAAATCTGCGAACGATACTATTACATAGTGGAAGTTACCAGTCCTCTTCTGAACCGAGGAACTAACCTCGGAACGAGTAAGGCCACTTTCCTTATGCCGTAGGGGACGATCAACTTTTTCAATATCATGCATATTGAAAAGGGTAACTTGTTAAGTGTTTCCAGGAAATACTTTCCTCGACGTGATTATAATTTCCAATGCGGTAGGGTTGACTTAACGTGTTCGCAGTTGCCCTGAAGCGTGATCGGATTTCTCGTCAGCGGTATGGAGTCCTTTTATTTTGAGGGGCATTTTCTATGGGCAAATATAACGGTATTTAGTTACGGGAATTTGCATGGGCACTGTGATCGGTGCGGGGGAAGTTATTAAAATACATTTAAGATCGCACCGTATTCAGCGGACGCGATAAAGGATAGACATTGCAAAATCGTGAGTTAGCTTCAAGCTTTATTGCGTTCGAGTTTCGATTGGGCCCCGTGAACGAATGGGATACCAACGTAAACAAAGAACGATTTGCGGCGTAACGGGCCGACATCTCGTTAACGGCGTATTATGTTGTCTCGAATTTCAAATCGACACCTGCTCGACAGTAATTGGCTCTATAACTTGGTACAATCAATCATCCAAGTGCTGACAGATAGAGGTATTTTGTAGAAATCTTATAGAAAGGAATAAACATCTGGTGATTTGTTTGTATGATGTACAATGTTCATGTGAAGTCTACTTCAGAGAAAATATCTAATCGGTACAGACTTTTATGTTTTATTTCTTTCCCGATTAATTTTATTGGTTATAAATCTGGCCCCATTGGAAATAATAAAGCGAAAGAGAAGAATTGATGGTGGTGTTTTTGAATATATTGATTTATTCAGATTTAGTCAAAGGAATTTTTAAAAAGAGTTCGCCCAAGACTAACACTACTATTAGTAACTCTTAAGAGTAGTTTCTACTATATGTAAACCAACGAATATAGTTATCAAGATCTGATCAAAATAAGATACGGATCCGGTTCGAGGGTACGTTGTGAACCCATAAAAGCTTTAAGCATGCAATATTCAAAAATAAACCAGATCAACTTTTTAAAGAGAAAACAAGCGGATAGAAAGTAGCACCTTACAAGTGGGAAAATTGTTAAAACACTAAGACTGAGGGAATTGCGTGTCAACTCAAAACTGAACATTATGATTCTCCGTACGACTACGTTAAACCACTTATTCAGCGGTGACCGTTATGCGGCGCACGAACGCCGCCTGCATCAATGGCATATTTTTCCTGAGCGAAACTTTATGCACTTTTGCCATTCAGAGTTAACCCGGTCAGAACAGCCATTGTCTTCATGAGAACTTCGTTAAATCCTATTTTATAATAATGCACCTTTTACACTTCACATAATTTATAAACTTTACTCACTACATCACTGGAGTAAAAAGTAGACAATGCTCTTTTCGTGAATATAATTTGTCTTCTTCTTGTATATTAATAACTTTATCATTGAGTTCTATATTTTTTTATGTTTTTGCATCACTAGAAAACTACGAGAGTAATTTTGATCGGTCAAGTTTGAACTTAGTAAAGTGGAACACTGGAAATTAAACGCAGTAAAATGCACAAAACCAACTTCAACTTCAATATTACAAAATCGAAGTAAACAATTTATTACGTATAATTTTAACTCCGAAAACACTAACCAATGTTCTTAAAATTATTATTGATCTTCCTTATGTACCCCACACACACTATTTATTAAAGAAAGCAATACCAAAATCGGACTACTTTGCAGAAAGTCCTTCACCTTTTTCGTTGTTTCGTGGTAGAAAATAAATATTAATTATATTTTTATTCCTTACTATATATTAGATTATATTGAAGAAATCGTCATATTAAAAATAAAACAAAATCTGCATAAAAATACAAGACATAATTTAAATCGGTTATATACGTTATTACAAGAAATAGTTTCATAAACTGAATGGTTTTAAGAGTGCGTACGGAACTGGACAGCCCATAACATGCATACTCTTAACTGTTATTACGATACTAAATGACTGAAACCAATCTCAAGCTATCATCACCCGTAATTAAGAGCAGACATTTATGCAATGGTCTCCGATTAATGATTATAATATGCATAGAATCCGTACGTATTTGAAGTTATTTGGGGGCGTGAATTACATAGCAATTGTCGTAACGCAGGTGAGATAGGAGCATGCGTGTTATGGCCCTATAATACAATTTGACCCGCGGGCAAATAGACATTACATCAATAAGCCATTTGGCTCCATTAATTGGAAATGTGTCCAATAATGAAACCTACGCTCTTTGCTTACTTACTGTCAGATTGGATCCGTGGCGCGTGAGGAACTGCGAAATAAGGTTTATTTAAGTGCGTTTGTCACGGAAACTTTAACACTCACATATACACGTCACCTGGGAGCGTTCTCGTGTGGGTTTGTGGGTTGGTTGATTGAATTAATTAAACGGCAGTTCGAGATAGCATTAATGCATTCCATAAAAATCCGGAACACTGATAACAATCGAAAAGTTTTCATTTAATTTTAACTAATATGGAATGGAATAATAATTTACGGATTTACTGTTACTACGCCAGTTACATATTTAGTCATGTACTTGCACACCCAGGATCGAATATGTACCTTACTTGATTAAAATTACATTAAATCTGTGGTGTATCAGTACAGGTGTCGCCTGTTAAGACCGTTTGCCACGTACGGTCCCGGGTTCAAATCCCAAGTCAGGCAATTTTTCTTAAATGTTTTTCAGATTTTTCTGATTAATCATTACATTGCCTGGGATCGAAATGTGCCCGAAGTGGCGATAGGCTTGTCTCCTATCACATCAGGGCCCAAGTACCTTGGCTAATCGTGGGTGTGTTCTAGTATATCTACTGGACTTACGAGCCGTGGATATACTAGCACACCTCTGCCTAATATGCTTTTGGGGGTGTAATAAGCGTGAAGAAAAAAAACACATACCTATCTTTTGCTTAATTAGTTTCACAAATTGAAAAAAATACACCGTAGATAGGACTTACGAGTAAGTACGTATTGCGATGACGATATTTTGCCATTCGAGTTAGTAGGGATAACTTGAACATATATACTCTAAAGAAGTACCGTCGATAAAACAACGGCTAGCATTGAGCTTTTGGCCCAGTGGGTTGCTGGGGTCAAATGACAATCGATCCGTGTAAAAATTAGCGCCATTTTCAAATCCTGTAGATTAAGTATTCGATGCCAATTATGACGACGATATACAGACAACATAGGGCAGAGACGAAAAATAAGTAGGTGAAATATTATCAACGGCAGCCACAAAACTATGGGTTTAAGGGCTGTGGCCTAAGGTGTACACGGTAACATCTTTTTCGTTTGAAATAATATTTTCTGCACTTGAATAGTTGTTTCATGAGTGTGAATAAATATAACCTTATACGGTGGGGAGAGGATACCCCATCTGTATATCTATGTATATCTATATACATAGATATACAGATTTGTTTAATAGTATATCGTGAGATTATAAAGCTTTATGATATAAAAAAACTTCTAAATTATGTCTGCCGTTTTATAAAAATGTTCCAAAGGTGTAAATCATGGCAGTTAAGAAGATATAAAAAATCTATTTGAACTACTTTCTAGTTTTTGAGAATAAATATTAGAAGCATAAAAAAACAAGTTCTAAATTGGACAATTCAACGTTGACATAATTAGTAGATATAGCTAATGAGAACGGAATGTGCATATGTGCTCATTATAATGTAGGAAAGTAGCCGCGTTCGCGAGGTCGCAGTTTCTATGGGGTTGATAAACCTGTCTCGACTATCTGACCTAATAGCACCAGTTTCTTTTTAAGTCGTCCGACTAAATTTTAATGAGTGTAAAAGTAAAAATATGTGATGACAATAATTTTGAGTGTACTTAGTACTTAAATTATTCCCACGCGCTATCATTGTAGTCGACACATAGTTAATTGTATCTTGTATTACAATATGACGTTTTTATAATGTGTGAGTGCAGTTTGAGTACAGCGGCGGCGGTAGCGGATCCGTGGACCGCACGCAAATGTAATTAAGAGCTATGAGTCGTAATTAGGATTGATATTAACGATCTCGTAGACAAATAAAAGCTTTCCTAACAATAATAACCAATAGATGACAATCGTCAACTATATACTTATTATATTAGTGTTATTGGTCAAGAATTTGTTCATTCCTAAACAGGAAAATCAATGTATTCTGATAGCTTCGTTTGTGCAGAAAATACAATACAGTATTGCAAACGCCGCATTGTGTTTTGAGCAGAGCCTTAAATGTAAAACAGAAAAACAAAAAATGTCAATGATGAGTCGAAAATTATAATTCTGTTTTAAATAAATAATGTAATTACTTAGTATGTTCTAAAATTGAGCTAGCTTTCCCTTCTGGATAGACGCTCTGTGCAAAATTTGGCACCGTTGTCAAATCCCAAAAAGAAACGGGGTAAATCTAGGACGAAGAAGAAATTTTATTATTCAGTAAATAAACGTTATATTGTAACAATTAAAGAAATTATTTAGCGATGACTTCTAGAGATTTTAACTTAAAGTATAATAATTATTTGTACGAATAAACATGTAGTATGTTTCTCAAATGTTTTTATAATCCTTTAAATGTTTTGCTCAATTTTATAGTGAAAAAAATATTTTTATTAAAATACAAGATAGTTGACGATATTTCCCTAGTATCCACTGTTTGTACCGTATTCTACGACCAGTTATCAATTGCGAACATTAGTTCAAGAGGTTAAAACATTTACCGGTGAAAGGTTTGTTCAGACGACATATAATTTATAGCACACGTATATTTAAGATAAATTTCATAATCAAAGAGCATAAATATTTGAGTCGTGAACCAAAAGACAATGCCTACTCGTTTATTACTTATTACACGACACGCTTCGCTTCAGTGATGTTTCAAATTTTATGGCTGCAGTATCGTTTATGACTAAACTGTCACAACTAAAGCAAATGAATTTCAAAAGCAACGGGAACGATGGTATCTCGAGATGCAAATGAAGTTCAAACGTTTTAGTACAAGGGGAAAGCACTAGCGAAATTTCGGTTTTATTGATATGTGTTCGCGTGTCGTTTCAGCACACCCGATAGAGCGGCCGTCATGCCATCCGTACATTTTAACGAGCGCGATTCCCCGCACCGATAGCGACAGCCTAATGAAAACCCCTCTGAATAATGCATTAAAACCAGCGTTAAATCGTGAGCACTTACAATCGACGTAACGACTAGAAAATACTAGATGCAAATTAAAGTCAACAGTGGCGTCGATAAGCTTCCGGAGGCAATCCGAGAAATGCAACCAAACATTCGCATGACTTAAATATTGTTAATCGTTCGGCCGCGGAGCCCGCGAGCAAAACTCTGACAACATTTATCATACAGATACTGAATAAATTATTCACTTACTTCAATGGGATCGCAGGGTCAGCGAGCCGAGTTCGCTATCGTTCCTCGAGGGTACGGACAAGTATTTCTCGGCCCTGCGATAAGGTATCTATGAAAAATAGGACGGATGGATATAGTGTCACATTAAAGACACTGTCTCGGCTGCTGGAGATGCGGCATAGCGCGTCGTGCTTGGGCTCACGCCGCGACCCAAGCTCACCTTCCCTATTGAAATGTCAGAGCTCGGTCCGATGACGAGACAATCGTAAAATACAATGTTAAGGTCACATCATGACTTCAATAAACAATTCCTAACATAGGAAACGTGATGTCGTCGCCGTGGTCTCTCTCAACGGAACCTTCCGAAAGTGTGCCAAGCTTGTACTAGTCGTAGAAACTACGTGTTAGCAGATTTTATTGAATGTCATGAACACCATATATCTATCCGTGTAATTCATAGGAAAATTTAATGTCACGACTTTGTGATACAAGCGCACAACTTACGAACTTACAGACTCGATACTTGTAGTCGGTGTACTCTTCTCGCGGTGACAAACATGCTACGACAATTCTTAAAATTCTCTTACTGATCCCCTGAACTTTTATGCACACTTTCGAAAATTTAAACTTGAAAATATAAAATATTAAAACTTTAGTTTGAAATAGTAGACTGATCTTGCGTTCTACATACTTGTGTAAGGTCACTTTGAAATTTACTTCTCTATTACAATAAAAACCTATAATCTCATTTTTATTTCAAAACAATTACGCATAACATAGAAACATGTAACATTTTATACTTGAATTCGCATTTAAGCAATTCTTTGATTTAAATAACACTTGTACGTTTCTACAGTACAGTTCAAATGTATTGTGAAAAAGTACAAGTTTGTTTTAAAACACGTGTATACTTAATGGAATGCCACCAAATGCCGACGATGGAGAGAAACTCAAATTTAGCTATTCAGTTTCAAGAGTAGTAAAAATGTTATTTTCTAGTAGACGTCCCAGAATATTTTAGCATGACAATTTGTATGTCATCAGGACACTGATCGAGCCATCGAGCGCCAGCATAGCGGGGTTTTACTTTCTTGAATCGGCCTCAACAAACTAGTTAAGAGAAAGTAGGATTACTATCGAAACTAGTATTTATTATTATATAATTTAATATCAATTCATCAATGATAGAAGGATTCTTTGAATGATGTCTATGCCTTGAATTCAATTAATTTATTTTTTATAATATACGAAGGAAATAAACAGACGGATTTTCTGATGAACACACTTCTTTACGTATATCTATCTGTAATTATTAAAATATATGTGTTTGAACATTGAGACATCCAGAACAAACGATTCCATTAGTTAATAATCTGTTGAAATATTTTTTTATTCTTATATATTTATTTGCGCATCAATTATGATTACATGACCGATTTCTACTACATTAGATTAGTTTTAAATTAAAGCATTTTTAATAAATTCCTTAAATTAATGGAGATATTTTCATTTGAAGGAACAATTTTAATGCCGCAAAGTGGAGAGCTTAGTCATTGATGGGATTTCAACAGGTATTGAAAATTCCATTCAAGTGAAACGAATTCGCACCCACAAACGTCCAATTAGGCCGACAGTATCGTGCGTATCCACTAGCCCACAAGTGTACAAAATAAGCACTTACTCATAAATATTAATAGCGAGTACAAAGCCGCTTTTGTATACATTCTACATTCACACAGAATTATAAAGGCAGTCACAGTAGAATCGCGGACAAGAACTGAAACGACTCACATTAGACCATAAAAGATCCTCTTTAAGTTTCACTTGAAAAGAGATTTTACCAATAGGGATGACACAGAAAACAGTCCGCATATAATATGCATAATATGTGCATGCACCCAGCACAGAACTCGGAATACATATTCCTCTGTGTTGTCTTTTGATACTGTACTTTAATGTAGTTTTCAACTATAAATGCAGTGAGTGTTAATTAAATAGTGACAAACATTCTTCATTGAGCGGATTGAAAAACTTTGAAGCTCACATTTGAAAAGTACAGATAATTAAATTGCTTTGGATACAGAAAATTACATTTATTGGTGTGAAGAATCCTTGTTGATAACATAATCAATGATAGTTTACAAATAACAGGAATTATTTTTATTGCATGCAACAAATTTAAGTTTCGCGGTTTTGTGAACAGAATGACGGAAACGGTGGTGACGCGCCATCGATGTGGTCAGACATTTCCCGTTGTGGTGAGACTAAGACGATGCATGTCGTGTATTAGCGGTACAATACCCTTAGAATGAACTTCCTACGTTTTCAAATAGTTATGTCGAATTCTGACTCGCGAAGGATACCGAAAGCAATTGGACCAGCAACCGTACTTCATACTTTGCTATGCATTAGAATATCATAGTAAAAAATAAAACAATAAACTTAGCAGCCGTTAGACATTACCATGCTAGCATTTATTAACAGTTTCACTATTTTCGTTATTCTGTTTCGGACGTCATTATTGATCACTAAGTCTATAATTATAGTCATGCCCAATTTTATTTTGTTCACGCCAGAGACCTCGGACGAAAACGGTCTAAGACTGTCAGTGGCGGTGTGATTTGTCAATTAAACAAGCACACACATTTAAATACTGATGGCTTCCACCAGCGAATGCCGTAACGTTTTTTTAACTAGATGATTGTGTCCGTTTCTTCCGTTCTTTTTTCGTCGCATTTTATTTTACAAAAGATCTAAACTTATATGTCTTATTAGATTGGCAAAAAAACTTTACAAAAAGTCCAATTATTTTTTAGGTCCGTAGTTAATTTGATAGCAGGATTCCTGAGCTAAATTTCACGGTTTGTCGCAATGAAAGCTAGCAGTACTCGGTGTTCTTTTATCACTTTGGTTACATAGCTTTTTTGCAATTAGCACCGTTTCATGACAAACTTTTTCAAGCTACTGAAATTTCGATCCGCGTCGAAGGTAAAACATAAAGTAGTTTCAAGTGAAACTTAATAAGATAAAAATGTGCCTCAAACTATCGATACCGACGAGCCTTTCATAGCTACACGCTATATTAAACATTTTGAAAGGAATTTTTCAATCATTTTTCCATTGTTACAAAATAATACTTGTTCTAGGTTTTAGTAAATATATCTGAAAGCTTTTTATTGATAGCTATTTTGATAGATTTAAAAGTGAATAAATGTTTTATTAGAATTTACACATGTTTACTTGTGTTTTGTTAACATAAAGAAAATTGTTGAACGTAACCGAATAGTGAGCAAAGACTGCAACAAGTTAAGATAACAATAACATAAAATATTCAAAATCAAAATATCTTATTAATTTAACCGTTAGCGTGAAGTAAGACAGAAGCTACACAGGAGTATCTACTCCCAGTGGACCTTTAGTTATCTAGTTATTTTATGTTATATAAGTTTATTAATGCTTCAATAAAGTTGCTAGTAACATGGTTTTACAACGCTTTGAAGAAAATAATTGTTTAGGTCTTTAAACTTTAACATACTGATGTGTATAAAATTGTCGGCACCAAAAAATGTAATACACGTCTTAATTTCTTTGCATACAGATTAACATATAACTTGGAACACGAACATGTCCGACAATGTCAATTTACAAGACTTAAAATACAACTTGCAAGCCTGATGTGTAGTTAAGTATTTTCTTGTGTCAATATTTAAAGGTTATCGACCTGAAATTGTGAAATAGGTCGTAAAGTAAGAAACTTAACGCGACAATTGTCTGTGATAAAACAATATTTACCCTGCAAATGTTTGGCTACACGCGTTATTTCGTATTGGTAAATAATTCCATTATCTAGATGTTTTGCGATAATAAGTGAAGGCAATGAAATTACATCGGATTACACGAAGATAAAAGCACGAACCATGTGCAAGCAAGCGTGTACTTGATTCTGCTGCCGTTATCTAATACGAATTTACAGCCGAGATTAAACTACTTTAAAACATAGCTAGCATCGAAAGGGCCAATAAGAGGCGTCTTCAGTAATAGCTTCTTTACGTAATGTTGATAAAAACATTTCCTTGTACTGGTCACGTGAGAATATTGCCCGGCATCTTGACATTGACGGATGGGGTGCGGGAGGCGTGAACGTTCCGTACTTCTGGAGTCCGACACGACATCTATCGATGTCGGGATATTACGTCGTACGTAATTCTGTATCTTTGCAAAAATTTAAATAAAATGACACGTTAAAAAATCATAGAAGAGCTGTGACCGGTCACCGAGAACATTCCAAAAACAGTAATGTAGCCTTCAAACTCAATACATCATGGGAATTGTCAAAGACTCATTTCATTCGGGATGTTTTCATTACAAAAAAAAATTAACTTTTTAATGTCGCGCGGACGGAACTACAAACTTAACCTAATCAAAATTAATTAATTTCGACTTCCATACTGACACTTAATTATAAATAAGAAAGTGTATAGTGTATGTATGTGTGTGTCTGATTGACGGTTGCCATGAAAGGCGGACGGAAGCGACGAATTGACGTTTTTTAATTTGCCTCCAACTTCTTAAAAGAGGGGGTGTAAAATTTTATATGCGACTATTCGAAGTCTTCAATGTAGGAAAAATTGTACACAGAAAAATATCTGCCTTAGTTTTTTTGGATATCTTCTACAGCCCCTGAAACTAAGGAACTGAAAAAGCTTGTAAGTCAGTAAAATAATAGTCGAAGAATATCGAATCGTAACATTTCGATATCGATGTTGTTCCATGATAGAGGTGTAGATCAACTAGATTGTAACAGACGCGACGTTGATACGTGGCAACAGGAAAGTGCACCATAGTAACACCTACTGTGCACCAAACTTACAATTTGCACGTCAAATGAAGTAAAGTGTTTGCATTTCCAGTTATGCTCGCCTGCAACTAGTTACTTTGTTGGATAAACGGATTACGATTACTTTGGGATATTGTAACAAACTATGCCTCGTTGGCCAAGTGGCAAGCGTACACGCCTAACCGCATCGACTAACCGCGAGGTTCGGGTTCGATTCCCGACGAGGACAGACATTTGTGTGATGAACATAGATAAGTATTTCCGGGTCTGGGTGTTTATTACATGTATCCTGGTATCTATTTAAGAATTTCTATATATTAGTATCGTTGTCTAACACCCTTAACACAAGCATATAAATTGCCTTCTTTGGGGTTAGGTAAATTTATGTCATTTGTCCAGTAATATTTATTTATTACGAATCTGTATTAAACGAAATTAAATTTTTATTTCCTTTTTAAATGTAAGAACGTGTGATTATCATTTTAAGAAACTAAATAATCATAATAAAATATGTTTTTTGGGGACTAATAGTATTAAAAAAAATAGTTTACAAATTATATTTATTACTAGTTGTCCCGGCAAACTTCGTACCAATCGCATTTAGGGGTATGAAAAATAGATGTTGACCGTTTCTCAGACCTACCCGATATGCACACCAAAATTCCGGAATAAGATAAAAAGTATGTCTGTCTCCTGGCTCTAAGTTATCTCCTCACCAATTTTAGTCAAATCGGTTCAGTCGTTCGTGAGTTATAACTAGTGTAACTGACACATGTACGTATAAAGTCGCATCAAAATCAACGCTGTTGAATGACAAGGCGTTAAGGTTCAGTAGTTACCAGAACGATAATACAACATAGTTGCTTTAATGAACACGTTTTTTACCAATTACGAACGAATTAAAGCGTGGGATTGTAGTGCTCGTACAATCATGTAAGTATTACGGCGAGTGCCGCAACTTGATTAATGTAACTGATTACAAAAATCATGTCAGAAACAAGGTGTGTATTCAAAACATCTTAATTGGGTTCTGTACATTCATCACTATAACAGATAATTAAAGACCTGGAATAACACATTACTTAGGTATATATTTAAAACTACAAACGAAATTCGGTAAATATTAGGTACAAATGCAAAAGATTCTGGATTATAGCTACATTTGTTACTTTATCAGGATATATATTATGTTTGGACAGTTTTCGCTTAACTTTAAAACATAGATATACTGCGAGTGGGAATCACTCATAGATTATTTCTATTATTATTATGTTTATGTGGTATTTAAATATTTCTATGTGTGTATGTACTTACTTTCTACCAGGGGTGCGTTAGACCGTGCAAAGCGGAGTAGGAAAATTTAGAAAACAGCCCTGGATTTCCTCACTTAAGCGTAAGAGAAACAACCGGGACTGTCACTTAATGATGATGATGACTCAAGTATTTTTATGTATTAGTATCGTGTACACAGTAGTGCTAATATAACAAAAACATGTAGGTAATTAGTTTACTTTGGGTTAAATTAATTTGTGTAATTTTTCCTTGGATATTAATTTAATAGTTTTCATCACTGAGTAAAGCTAAAAATTATGTAGTCTTAATGATAACCTTGTATCTTTTTTTTTTTTTGATACGGACTAACTTGTTGCTAACCGAGTGGTTCTTACAACTTCACCGGACTTTATCTGCTTATCTAATGCTTTTGACACATATCACGTAGTTCATACGTCAGAGTAGATACGAACACTTGACGTAAGAAGTACGTGAGATGTGTCGAAATGTTTTATTAAATAAAACAAACTTTAAAGCTTCCCGTCCACGTGCATTTTCGCAATATTGTGAGCCATCTATTTCAGCGTATCAAGTAATTTTGCAACAATACTCTAAAAATATTTAGATAAACTTGTGGAAAGATGTTTTAGGAAATTTATGAGAGCAAATTTGTATGCTTTTCTAGGTTGCCTCAATGTTAATCATTTATATATATTATTCTAGAATGTATTAAGTAAATTATTGAAAACTTAGAATTATGTTACGTACGGTATTAATAAACGTGTTTACGAAATTAAAAAAAATTATGACTGCCATAAATTTTATCTCCGTACATATTATTGATAGAACATTGAATAATTTTGATATGATCATATAACGGGGTTGATTGAAGAATGGAATAGGAATTTCCGAATACGGTAATAATGTTATCACTCCTATCTGTTTTATGGTTGGAGTGACATTTATATTTATTACATCTACTTTATTCAGATGTCGTACGAAAAAACCGCTAAGCATGTACAGCTAAATGTAAATAAGACGATTCCTCTCGGTACGGTTATCTGCGGCATACAAAATTACACTTTAATGTCAACAGACATTTGTTGCAGGCAAATTGCGATCTAATTTCTTTATTATTGTGAAATAACTGTCCATTAAACTGTACGATTGTTGTGATACGTTCATGCGTATGCGTTCATACTGTAACAATATCTCTGTATAAAAAGTCGCGGTGGGGTGTATTAACTCAACCGTTTTACTTTGTATTTTAATATTGAAAGAGTTATGAGAAAGTCTTATTGATTACAAGCAAACAAGTATTACCTTATTAACATCTATTTAATAAAGAGCATGTTGCGGTCGAACGTGGTGTGTTAAGTCAGAGGGAGCCTATTGACTCTTGTTATTAAGACGTATTTTTAAGAAACACTGCTATTGCCTGTATTGATTTACAAACCGATAAAGTCATAGATAAAACTTACCGTGTAAATGCATTCTATATTCATTTAGATAAATTAATGTGAACCGTCAATTTAGACGAACATTTAAAACTGTCAATAAAGCCACTTAATTCGCTCACTAAATGGTTAGAATAGAAAACAGTAGTGGTAACAGCAATTTAGTCTTGTCTTGCTGTATATTCTTATCGTATACTAGCTGTATCCGCGACTTCGTCCACGACCTGTGCGACAGCCTGTTGGCAACAGTTTTGGGAAAAGTCTCAAATAATATGTTTGTTTGACAAAATTACATGATCTGAGGGTTTTCTTACTATATAAATCCATATTATTCTGTAATCAAATTTAAGATGACCTATACGTTTAAAACCCCTGTATGTTTCGGGTTTGACCTTATGATGGCAGTTCGATCATTCGTAGTAAAAAATGTTATGTATGTTCCGATTTACAAAACTTGCTACTTAAAAAATATTTACGGCATAGTCTGTAAACTATGTTCTATTCAATAAAAAAACAATAAATCATATCGGACTGCGCGTTCTTAAATGATAATCAAAAAAATAATTTTAGCTTTTTCCAAGTGAACTCTCTTAAGCAAACGGAATAAGAAGTAGCCTATGACCTGTCTCGGAATATAGGCTACCTGCTAGTCAAATTTTGTAACTAAGCATTCAGTAGTTTAAACGTGAATCGCGGCTGGAATACAGACAGATAGACAAATATTAAAAAAAACACGTATTCTGTTCGGGCAACGGAACATATTTCTATTTTTACATACCTAATTACCTAGGCCTATTTTTTTGTATCTCTTATTTACAGAATTCACTCTTCCACAGTTTCATTATACACGCCAGTAGGAGTTAAAAATACAATTTATATAATATTTTATTAGATAAACGTAATATACAAAATGTTATTACAATAATTGTTTTTTCATTGATCCGCAGGTCTGACGGCGGCGGCGTTTAGCGGTTAGCGGCAGAATAGTTCGAGGTCAGTAACCCGTGCACCTTACTCTCTTGCAATCGGAATTCGTGAACAAATAACGTGTCATTATGTCTTATTAGCCGTTGAGGAAGCACTTAAGAAAATGTGCGGAAAATAACACGTTCCACTCTCATTGAGCAGTTTAAGGATGTATTATTGGAAATATTAAATTACACTCGGAATCAATGAATGAAAAAACTTACAAGCAGTCCTTCGTATAATTTTATTCAAGTATTTGACCCAAAGAAAACAATATTATTGTGTTTTTATTCAATTAAAAGCTTTATTTAACATTTTCGTTTATATATTCTTAAAGTAATAAAATCAGATACATTCCGTTGACCACGCGTCCGGTAGAGTACGACTCTAGTCGACTCCTTTTAGTGGGGTATCATTACATATGCGTTATATGATTACTTTGCTCTGAAAACCAAAGAGTATACGGGTTTGCGCGAGTTAATATCTTTTGTATTACGGTAAAAACATCCAATAACATTAATCAAAATTACTGTTAAATTGTTCCCAAATGTCGTTATTCTAGTGAGCACAAGAATAATGACCTTAAAGTCAACGATGTGTAAACATAAGAAGTAAATACAGTTACATTTTTTGTTAATGCGTACGTAGTGACTCGCAAGTTTAAAAGAATAGGGTGCCGACTGCCGAGCGTATAATATTGTTAGTGCGGTGTACATCATTAAAATTGGCCCATTATTATAAAATAATTAGATGCAATTTGGGATTCACAGTTAAGGTTTACATCTTCATGCCCGCTTTTTATGTGCGTAACAAATTGTAGCATAACGTCGTAGATCTTAATGGCAAAGTTCCATATACTTAGATGATGTTTTAATGATATATTTTGAAGTGTGAACAACTTAATCTATTGGTTAATTTATTAGCAATAGGAGATTTTTTTTATGATATTACAAGGTGTAACGCTCTGTACCTTTTGTAATCCTTTTTCATATCAAGATTTTTTCTCAAAAAAGAAATACAATATGCAAGAAATATTCTAATGTCGGCATGGATTGTAACAATAATTTATTTAAATTTACGTTACGATTACAAATTATTGGAAATCTGACCATGCGATGATATCATATTTCGCATCTTTACAAGTGGCTGCGTTGGGGACACAAACATATTACCATATAACAGTTTTATAAGATGATCAGGCGTCAAACAAGATACGGCAGGTTTCCTTAACAGAAAGAAACAAATCAAGTCAATCCTGCTCGCCGACCACCAAAACCCGGACCGGTTTGGACGTCATCTTCGTATTTACCGTTCCACTGGACGTGACCCACTTTTAATGACGTATTCTACTTATCAGTGGCACGTTAAATTACACCTGAATGTACTTGGTTTTACCACCTTTTTAGTTTTTTGTTTAAAAGTAGACCCTGGATTTCCACGTCATTATTATTCACCCGGTTATATTAAATAAAAGGGATATCCGGGTTTAACAGCTAGAATTTATACTCAACAACCTAAGAAAATAATCAAGAGTCTTTATAGCACTTTACTGAATGTATTTGTATTGTTAGGGATGATAAATTATGAACATAGGTAACATATTACATACTTTTTTTATGATATTGGAAAGCAAACAAGCATACGGATTTCCTGATGGTAAGGAATACATGTCGCCTATAGACACCAAAGGTGGAAATGGTGCGTTGCCAACCTGAGGCTGGGATGGTAAGCCTCTTGCG
>DVZL01000084.1:0-31379 GCA_018236625.1 Lasaia peninsularis
TTGTTCCTACAAATTGAGCTATGAAAGGTCCTTTTCTTATGAAAAGGACGGGCTATGATTGCCGATCAACGGCACACATGGTAAGTGAAAACCACACTTTATTAAATGCATATTATATGTATACACATTATCCCTTTTCATTTATTGATTCAGTAGCTTAGACATGAAAATGTAACAAATGGACAGATAAAGTTGCTTTCGTTGTAAATAATAACGTAACGATACTGATGCTTGTTAGTATGCTAGCCAGGATGCTAGTCTGAATGAAAGGCAAAGTTATACAATTTCATATTTTTTTACCTATATATCCGGAAATTATATCACGCGGCAACACTAAAATAAAGTATTGCTGTTTCATGTACGGGCACACCATGGTTACATCTAGTCGTTTTTAATCTGAGAAAATGACAGTAGCTAATGTCAAATGTGGAATCGAATTATAATTCCGGATATAGTCTTCCAATCACAGCGTACTACAAAAATATCTAGTATTATTCTACTTTTTGTATATAAATATGAGACGACTTTAGAAACTCATTATTATAGATCAGTAAAATGTTTTCGTAAAATTACCAGACTCGACGGATTACATTATAGCAGTGTACTTAAAAGTTTAAAATATAGTGGAAGTGATATTGTGTGATTTAAAAAGATTATAAGGATGGCAGAAGATAATTTTATTAGTCATGAAGAAGTTAAATTTAAGCCTCGGAAACGAAAGAATATTAGGCAAAGAATTAAAGTCGAGGATGAAGAATCGGAGGATGAAGAGTTCATATTGGCAAAGTTGGAAGAAACCAAAGAGGTCCAGAAACTTAGAGAAAGACCTAACGGTGTGAGTATAGTGGCATTGGCAACGGGACAGAAAGTTAGTTTAGTCGAAGAAATAGCTTGCAAAGATCCTTTTAATGTTAAAGCTGGTGGGATGGTAAATATGCAAGCTTTAAAAAGTGGCAAAGTTAAGCAAGTAGATGACGCTTACGACACAGGAATTGGTACTCAATTTTCTGCTGAAACTAACAAGCGAGATGAAGATGAAGAAATGATGAAATATATTGATGAAGAACTTGCTAAAAGAAAAGGTAAGATTTGTTAGATCCCTCGTTTCTTGAACTTTACTAACATAATTGCTTAGTCTTAAAAATTACACCAATATCCAAAACTAGTTATATTTCAATTACTATATGCAAGTAGCCTTATATGCACCTATAACTAATGAACTCTTGTTCAAAAATCCATTGAATTATGCTAGTTTTTAAATAGGGCTTGACTTCCAGGTAGGGCTTAGTGTCATTTCCCAGGTTAGATGTGGTCTTATGTCAGGACGTATATACATATATACTTGCCAAAATGCAAGATGCATAATAAAAAATAAGTGTGAAATATAATATAAATCTTGCTGTGTGATATTTGAGGGCCTTGATACCTTAGCAATTGATATTCCAGTAGCTAGCTAGCTAAAAAAATTATGAGGAAATAGGAGATCAATAATAATCTTTTCAGTTCTACCAATGTTGTCATTATGCAGCAGTTTTATTTGTCCTTTTAGACTTTCAAGACTTTAAGTAGCCTAGCCTAGTAGGGTTACATGCTCAAAGGGTGAAGACAGATCCCTATTATTAAGACTCCAATGTTTGTCACTTGGATATGTCTCGTGATACGTAAAGGAGACTGAACCCTTTGTCTTGTGTCAGACTTGCACTTTCTGGGTTTTATTATGACTTACTTTGTCTTAGCCTTATCCTGTTATACATATATCAGGTGATATCGGGGTCAGTTACCTACTGTATGGAATTTGACTTCTCAAACTCAGAAGGGAAATAAGATACAATCCTAGATAGTGTCAAATTTGCATACACAAATCTAGGTTGCCTCTTGTAGTAGTAGTATGTTTTTCTTTATCATAGGAGCACTTATTATAATAATAGCTAAACATATTATGCCAATAAAGATACTCAGATAAATTTTAATTCCCTTCTTTCTATTTAATGTTCATTATTACAAATGAAATACATTTTTCATACATATTTAAGAATCATAATTTTTATTTAAATAAAACAAAATATTAAAAAATAGAAATAATTTAAGGTAATTTTTCATTGATTCACGGAAATCAATCATCGATTGATGGAATAAAAGAAGAAAAAAGTTTGAAAAAATCATTTTAAAATATTCATGCTAATATATTTTATTTTTTTTCAGAGGGTCATCAAAAGGATAATAAGGATTTTGATGAGAATGAGACATTAAAATATCTGGCACCAGAGGAGGCGGCATTATTATCTCTTCCTGAGCATTTAAGGTCATCATCTACAAATAGGTCAGAGGAAATGCTCTCAAATCAAATGTTAAGTGGAATACCAGAAGTTGATCTTGGTATTGATGCAAAAATAAAAAATATTGAGGCTACTGAAGAAGCCAAAATGAAATTATTATGGGAAAGACAGAATAAAAAAGATGGTCCATCTCAATTTGTCCCGACAAACATGGCAGTTAACTTTGTTCAGCATAACAGATTTAATTTGGACAATAACTTAAAGAAGAGAAAAGCAGCCAATCCTGAAGTTACTAATACTAAAACTAATGTTATAGACGAGAATGTAGACAAAATAGTAAAGAAAGCTAAAGGTGAAAGAGCCACTGATGACTATCATTATGAGAAATTCAGAAAACAATTTAGAAGATATTAACCTTACTAAAGACTGTTTGTCTGTCTGTCATCAGGCTGTGTGTCATCAGGCTCAGAAGTGCAATATCTAGACAGTTGAATTT
This sequence comes from Lasaia peninsularis, assembly GCA_018236625.1. Lineage (NCBI taxonomy): Eukaryota > Metazoa > Arthropoda > Insecta > Lepidoptera > Riodinidae > Lasaia > Lasaia peninsularis. Next base: position 2,773 of record DVZL01000084.1, read on the forward strand.
TTTACAGATGATGTATTTCTGTTGCTGCTATATCTAGAATAACATACATATTCATGCCAGGTCCTTTGCGGATTAGGTAAAGAGTGCCAGATGTTACAATCCTTACATACTTGCCTAGCTTCCTCCACATTCATTACTATTTTCATAAAATATGAAGTATAGAAAAAGTAAATATTTGCTATATCAGCAGTATTTTTGTTATATTTTGGAAAACTTAGTTTTCCGACTACCAGCAGATGTTGCTCTATGTATTAAAATTCAGTAAAACTTATAATACATATTTATGATTTATTTCTATTCATAAAAAACAGATAATGAAATTTAAAAATTTGGAAGTATTGTTTTACTGTTTTTGTAGCAAATTTTACAGCACAGGCTGTTTTTATTAATTAAATTAGTTAAATAACTTGATAAAATAATTAGTTGGATGGAATGGAAGACGTTTACTACCAAATTCAGTCATAAGAAAAAAACTGGTTTTTGTTCTTCATAAAATTGTTTGACCTTTTAATAATTAGGGTAGGCTATTTTTGTAAAAACCATTTTCAATAGTCCTTGAACCTCGTTACTGCATGTTAAAACCCAGCCTACTGCTGGTCAGACTTGCGCACCAAGGTTTCATTTCATTACCATTAACTGTAAAAACGGCAAAAAAATCAAGTTCGTTGCAGGTTGTTGGGAGCCCCCTTTTAATTTTTGTGATTGTAACAAAAAAGTAACTTTATACCTATTATTCCCGAAGGAGTAGGCAGAGGTGTGCTAGTATATCTATGACTCGTGAGTCCAGTAGATATACTAGAACACCCACAATAAGCCAAGGTACTAGGGACTATGATATAATAGGTGGCAAGCCTATCGCCACTTCGGGCACATTCCAATCCTCGGCAATGTAATGCTTACTCAGAATAATCTGAAAAAATTTAAGAAAAGTTGCCCGACCTGGGAATTGAACCCGGGACCCTACGCGGCTAACAGTCTTAACAGGTGACACCTATACCACAGAGGCGATTGTGGATTGGCTTGTTGCGTTACATGACCGTGAGAAACAAGCTAGAAGGATCTAAAGATCCTACAAGACCAGGAAAATAAGAGTTGTAATATTAAAAATAAAAGACTTGGTAAACGAAAATAATTTATCTTTTATTCACCTCAAATTAATTTATATCGTGAACAAACTTTAAATAGAAATAATGGACGGATTTAAATGAGATTAAATATTATATAGTTAATATTGATTTTGAGCTGTCAAAATGGCGACCGTTCCCCTACAGTACCTACGTGGTTCCCCAGGATAACTTATTAATAGGTTTTTTGTTATTCAATTTACAAAATTCCTACACGACTGAATATAATATAGTAGAGTATAAATATTTTTTGATAACAGTTATCCCCAGTTCCTATATTTAACCAACAAACCGTAATTCGTAAGTTTGACCACGAACGAGGCGTTATTGGAGTGAGTTCAGAGCGACCGCTCTTGGATATTTCGCACACACTCGCAACAGGACGAGTCGTTTCATGAATATAGGAGCTGGCTATGAATGTATCCTTTATTTCTCTTTTCCTTCCTTTGAAGATATTATAAATAAACGTTTTCACAGCTCAAAATCAGGATTACATTTATACATAATAATAACAAAATTTAACATTTGCTTTGCAAACAATTAAAACTTCGAAATATATAAAATAACAAATATTAAGTATACCTACAGATATAATAATGCACTTTAAATACAAAATACAAGACCAGGGCTTGGACGGATTAATACAATCTAAACAATAATAATACATAATCTGAGACATTAAATGATGAATAATGGCCACTGATACTTATGGTTAATACATTAAGGGATTCCGATTACAACGTGGTATTGCAATTACCTATTTATTTTAAATTTACTGTCTCGTGTAGGTATGGCTGTACTTGCGATACAGCGAAAAACCATTTCATTTTTTTAAAATTCTTATGCCATAAACCTTTCTTCATTATATAATAATTATAATGAGGAAAGGTTTAATATATTAACATTAAATAACAGCATAAGCATGTGAGGAGCCACGCTCACAGACCCTGATTTAAGGATTATATCGGTAAATTAAAAAAAATGATAACTACAAAGATATTTGTCGATTTTCCTATTACGTAAAAAGAAACCACTTAAAACAATATCTTAAAAACTAGACCGATTTATACACTCACTGTATATAAAAAAACTTTATCGAATTTGCATTTGTAAAATGTTTTGAAATCGCTTAATATTCAAGGGGTAAAATATTTTAAAGTTGATAAAGGACAACCTTATAAAAAAATTAAAAAATATATGTATCAGATTAAGACGAAACATCATAAATGACTAAAACGATTGATTTGATAGTTCACAGTGAACTCAGAAGCATTTAAAAAACTAGACGTTTTAAAACTTTTCTAGAATTATACCGTCGGCAAGTTGTTTAGAGCACTACAATAAGGCGACGGATTTATAAGGCAAGCCCAGACTAAGTGTACTGAAGCCTAATTGGCCACAAAATACGTACGAAATGTACAATTATCATTCAAACATCAAATAAACTAAACTTACACAAATGTGATGTTACAAATGAACGTGGTGGGTTTTATGTTTTATACAAAAAAAATCATAATTATTTATTTGCACACAATAATTTTAGCCGTATTAATAATAATCGCATATATCCTATCAGTCCTTTTTGCCGATATTTAAGTTGAGGTATTCGCTACCCACTGATACGGATGGCTCATCATAGATGTACTGGTTACACCGATGTTGAGTATATTTGTGCGTAAATAAATTATTATGACACAAGTGAGACCTCATAGAGGCTCCTTTCACACTACTGACAACAAATTGCACATATAACTTAAAATAAGTACCAAATATACATGTATGTTTAAACTTATCGAGAAAAGAAAGGATTATATGAATCTTAGACGAGTTAGAAGTAGAAAGTAAACCGAGGACTTTATTGATATCTCACAACAAAATCAAAGTTGAAGATTCCTTTTTATGGGGAAATTGATGTTTCCTGTGTCGGCCTATTTCAACTGGGTCCAGTTCTGGCACATGATAATAACTATGAGGACAGTTTTTTTGCAGTTTTACTGTATTAAATGATAAGTGGTTTTTCACACGTCATCAGTAGACACTGAAGAAGTTATTGGAAAGTTTTCTGCCCTTGATCAGGTCGCTAGTGTAGTCGACTGGTTAACCTCAACAAAAATAGTGAACAATTTCGGAAATTGACGTATTCAAACAAATAACATTTCGGCTCTTTTATATTATAGGTACCATAATTATCAGTAGAGTGAAAGGGGCTCAAATAATAACTGATTATTAAATAACTAACTATAAACTATTCTATATTGCAACTTAATATTATGTTTAAGCATAATGTTTATTTGATAATAATCAATTTATACAAAACACTTTGTGCTCATAAATATGTACATTTGTGTACATAAAAAAACAAAATATACACATAGTGTCTTATAAGAATATATTTAAAATTATTTACTTATTAGATTCTAAATCCTTATGATAAATAATTTTCTGCATAATAATAACGTCGCTTGAAACATATCGATTTATAACATATTTTTTTTAATATAAACAATTCAATGTTATTAAAAATAACTATCTGACAGCAGGCAGAATAGTACTGCTTAATGACGTATTAAGCAGTACTATTCTGCCAAAAGCAAACCAAAACTTTATTGAAACGTCATGAAGACGTATTTTATATTATATATTAAAATAATGCTGCTTAAAGATGCCATGACTCTAAATAAACTCCGAGATAACAGAAGTTCACTTATTGTTTTAGAACAGGAAAGCTTCCTTTACTTAAGGTAGGAAAACATTGTGTTATCAAATACGAAATAGAGTGAATATTGTTTTTGGTACAAACTTTGAACCAACGTCAATCTATGAAATGTAATTTTTGACTATTTTTTGAATAAATTTGTAAAATGGGTCGATTTATCTCGACCCATTTTACAGGACCACCATCCTTTGCAGTTTATTATTATTTTATGCTATTATTTTTACCTCAGGCTGTTTTATAACAAGATACTTTATTTTATTTTATATTTTGTATATATTTAAGGAATATAATATTACATATCCTCTTCCCTAACAAAGTTCCAAGTGCTTTATGGTCGCAAAAATATAATATCGCTATGTAAAGATCATGTTTGAGACCATGTTATTATACTTATTTAAAATTTAATCGATAAGTAGGTAAATAAAATATATTTATGTGTAAGTAAATAAGGTATATACAAAAAATCATAGTTTTGAACTAAGAATAATATGAATTTATAATTATATAATATCAGTGACGTAATAGCTGTCGACACACAGTTGTGAGAGTGTACCCGAGTATATCTACATTAATCAATCGTGTTTTTCTTCATTCTTTCAAAGAACAAACTACACTAAAATCTACGTCCTTGGCTCATATTGAATTAGTATTAAAAGGCCCCAGATATTGGTCAGTTAGTCAAAATAGACACTAATTTGACGTTTAAATGTGCAAACGAGCACACACTAATACGAGTCCCAATGGTGACACACATGGAGAGAAACGAGCGCTGAAATAGTATTAAATAATGCTTCAAGTTTGATATTTAGGATTGTTTGAATTATTGAAAGCCTATAACGACAAAAATATGTACATATTAGGCGACGTTGTTTACAAATCTGAATTTTTTGATAGACTGTATAAACATTTGATATTGCGTACCCAAAAATTACGCGAAAAAATCAGATAAAATTACGCGAAACAGTTCATAATTACCGACTAGTACAAGTTTAAAAAATTTAATACTACGCATTTTAATAACAACAATACTTAGTAAATACTAATCTATATAATTGTTAAGGTTCGTATTAATTAAAATTTTACTCTGATCCTTAATGTGAATGTCGAGGCTCGTGTCAGTTGCGGTGAACGTTAAACACGATCGCGGATTCTGCATTACAGTAGGTTCGGACGAGTGTGCGCACACCTTTATGTCGACCCGCAATCGATAATTCTATAGTAGTGTAACTTACCCAACTTTACATAGAAATTCTAAAATCCATCTTATATTTAAATTCAGACTTCGGTGCTATGCGTTTGTATGCGTACTTTCTTCTGGCTGCCATTTCGGTTTAATGGAGGCGAATGACCGGAATACCCTGGGTTCTGTATTCCCATACCTCCCGGTTCTCCTTCCCGCGGTCTGGGCTTCTTGAGGGAGGACCTGAGGGGAGATCTGGTGATTGTGCTAACGTCCGATTGGCCGGTGAGGGTCGTAGCCGTTGTGTTCATTGAGGCAACACTACCGTGACCGTTTGTGCTGTACGGCTTCCCTGAGGCGTCGGTCATTGATATACCTGGAATGAAGGTTTCAAACATTTCAAAATGCGTGTCTGTGACGATACAATTATATTCCGATTCAAATATTATTTAGAATGTGAACTAATATTTTAAATTAAAAATCCGAGCATGTGAAAAAAGTTGACATCCGACCGACACTAACACCTTAATATTACAACAGCTGTAACCCCAGTTCTCGTCATTATTGTGTTCCGGTTAATGCAATCGATAAATGTATACTTATAAGAGGTTTAAATCTCAAGCTTTCCTTTGACATCGTACCTAGTCGCCTTTGGTTTCTATATCCGACATTTTTATTAAAATAAATAAAAGTCCAACTCTTCCCGCGTTTTTTTGAAGTGTGATACAGACCAATCTAATCCCTCGCTAACAATAATGTTACGAAAGTAAAGCCCCGGCGAACTGCTATGGTGAAGCTTATCATTTTTGATATTTGTCTAAGAGTATGAAGTAGCTACACCACTCGTCCGGTTTCGCGGGTAAATGAAATATGCGATGTCTCAAGAATACTTATCATACGTAAAAACGTATCTCAAGAAATGTCAAATCAAACAGAAAATATATAGAAGTGCTTTGCAGCGATTGTTACCTTTGCCTTCTTTAAATCCCGGGTTGTTGATAGTCGTGCCCCCCGGCTCCGCCGGCGGGCCGGTGGGGTCGCCGCCGACCCTTCTCGAGAACAGCGTGTCGTATACTGACATTATAAATAGTGCAGAGTTTATAACTATACACACAATCTGTAAACAAGTTAGTTACGTATGTTAATAAAATTTAAGTGTTTCATGTATCACAGTGTGTAGTCATTTCAAAACAGGTATTTATGTTGCACCCCCCTGCCCGAAAAGAAAGTAAGTAGAAAAAAAATCTCATATTTTTTTCATACAGTAATAGAAAAAACGTTGCCATTGAAAATGTTGTATCTGTCGTTGTCAGACAGATAGTAGAAAAAGTAGGTACCTACTTATCTCTACAACAACTCAACACTGTTCGGGTGCTATAATACAATGTGTAGTTCTACATTTTATGCACCTCCCTGAAAATAATTCTGGCAGCGTCCATGTACACCACACAAATGCCTTTTTCTATTGGGAATCGAATCCGAAGCATCCATAACAGTTATGTAGGCGTACATGTCCAGTACGTCAACGGAATGAGGAGTTTAGAATTTTTCTCAGTAAGCAATGAATCTCAGACCTAATCTAATATTGAGCCTAGTTTACCTTTTGGGTTGAAGAGATTAAATGGCAGTCACTCTGTATAAAAACTAGTTCTCTTATTAAATTTCTTGATACATATTATGGTCGGCTACCCAAGCTGACCATAATATCATCTGATATTAAAAAGCGTGATAATGCTAGGACTAAGAAAAATACAATGACATTCAGCCCAACGTACGTACGTGACGTTGGTACGTCCGGGGGCCCCTTCCCTGTGAGGGCCCCTGGCATTTGGTCGACTTGCCACCCTGTAGTTACGCCACTGCCCCTACGACTTGTTCAACTTGCTTCACCACCTAACCTGTTCCGATCATAACAGCGATGCTCGATGCAATTGTCGTGTTACAGTTTGAAGAGTATATCATGTTAAACAAATCACCCCGGCATTTAGATGGCATTGTCGATAGGTCTTTAGAATTTTCCTTAGCTCTCTACTTCCTTAAGCAATTCTCTTCCCAAAAACTATGATTTTGGTAATTAAAAAGGCGTATTTATATAATTTTTATAGGTCTGTCAAGCGTAAGTAATTGCTACTTTATTTATTTTCTGGATTTTCAATAAAATAATCAGGAAAACTAACCCCTTCTCCGCAGTTTCTAATCATATAAGAAGTATTACATCCGCCGCTAAGGCAGTAGATAAATTACCTGAACATAAAAAGCTTCTCCTCTTGTTAAGTAGAATCCTCTGTCATCGCCTTGAACCGCAAACAGACCAGCTGCAGCAATACTCAGGAGCGCTGAAATTTTCGTTCAACAAAAAATAAATAAGCGACATATTACTCAACCTTGCAGTAGCCGGCCATTTTGTGGTTCTATAAAAAGGCGCTGCACAAAATGGCCGGCTCATCTCTCAGTGACGTGAAACTACCTAATTTAATTTTGCTTCCATGTGCAGGAGCACCCCGTCAATAAGATAAAAATGTTGAAGCGGGTCTGCCTCGTTACGAAATTAGATTCAAGTAAATTGAGAGCCCTCAGCTTTTGGTCTTCTTTGGCTATAAACAACTTTATCTAAAAGTTTCCAAGCATAAGATACATACTTGCGAAGTGATGAATTGGCGTTGTAAGGGTGGATATGTTAGCTGCCTAGTTACTTGAGGATGCTCAAGTTAAGTAAAAAATTGGTAGAAGAAAATTCGGAAGGCAGATCTTGATTTGGAGCCGGATTAACGCCAGGGCGATGAGAACGATAATCTATATTAGAATTTTTTTCCTGTCTGCTCGTATACAATCAGATATATGTGGAGCTTGTTACTGGGACGCTTCATAAGTGAATGAAGGTTCCCAAATTATTTTTCAGATAATAAGTTGGAAATAGAAATCTGTGTATTAAAATATTAGATTTTTACTTTATGGATAATTTTTTTTAATTTAAAATGATGCCTCATGTATTACTGGTGCTTAAGGACAACTACTTTGGGACAGATAAATCATTGTATGTAGACATTACTCTCTTAACAAAGACTTATTCTGAATATGTAGCATACTCGAGACTGTTCAATTTCTCTTTCTGCTAGTTTTGTGGAGATGACAAAATCAAAACAAGTCGGCTTTATGAGAGTAAGATAGCCGGCCCTATGAGAATGAGCAAGGTGCGTATATTACCGACGGGTAGTTAGAAGTGTAATCTTCAGTTACTACACCCACACTTTATTTCCTTTTCAACATACGTCAAATGTATTGCTGACATACTTCGTTTTGGAGTGTAAACCTGTTTGTGCGAGAGGCTCAACATTCCACCCTCGTCCACCCTTAAGGACGACGTGTATTTCGTAATTAGAAAACTCGTTTGCTTGTTATTAAAAATATAAAAAAAATACTTACTCGCTAGTAGCGCCAACGCCAGCTTCGTCATGACGAGACTTGTGTACTTGAAGCCCACCTTCTCCTTCGATGAGATCATCGCCAACTGCATAACTGAGAGGATGCAGAACACTCCTAGCACTGACACGCCGATGGCGCCGACCACACCCGCTATGTATACTGCCACTGAAATGTAAAAAAATATTCGTCTTTGGTACCATGGTATATTACAGCTACCGTATTATCCGAGGGTGGAGTCAAGAGTTTCCGGAACTGGCGTGTTTGTATGAAGAGAGTAATGAATGTGAAAGAAACTAGCCGAGTAGGTACTCGGCAAAGGGCTTTAGGTATTACTTATTTTGATTGACTAAACTTGTGGAATAATCGACCCACCTCAATTGTTAATTATTATATTAGCGAGCGATGGGGTCGTCACATTTCCACGCCATCATAGTTATTATAATGACCTACATCTCATGTGTTATACGATTATATGAATCATCCGAAGTCATAGTTTAAACAGCCTTAAGTCCTAAGACTGAAACAACTCTGGCAATTTTGATATTAAATTATCCATGATAAGCTAACAATGGCGTCACGATAAAAAAACATGTCGTGACAATAAAGTGACATTGGAAACTGCATCCAATTGTTAACACGAGATGCAGTGAGTAACACAAAAAATTCTACTGGTTTTTTATTAAATGAAAATCTAAGAACTTGAAAGTAAAACGCTTTATCACTAAAATTGGTGATGGATTTCCTAATGTTCAGAATCCCGATTATTGAAGTATCTCCGATTTTTGAATTCATTGGAATATCCGTCGGTTGTAGATGTCCAAAATGGTATATGTTTCCAACCTGAGGCAATGACCTCCAAATCGAAACATCACCAATGCAAGCACTGACTTTCACCAGATGAACCAGATGAATCGTCAATCTGGTCAATGTCATTGACATTAAGGTCATGCCTCAAGTCTAAGAGCAGTATTTGTCAGTTTTTTTGGATTAAGCGATCTCTTTAAAAATTGGAAAATTCTGAAGTACCCCCGAGTGTCATAAAAGACAAAGAAAAAAATTGTGTTCTTAGAACCTTGCTTTTTTTCTTTCAGTCGGCGATCCCTTCATTAAGGCAATCTGTGACTATATTGTTTCGATACTGCAACGAGTAAATGCAAAAGTATCGAAATAATATAGCTTATAGGTGCCATGTAATATGTTTTGATCATGACGGTAAATACATTGTACCAAGACAGGTCTTTGTTAGGACTCTAAACTCCAGATGGTAACTTTAGCTTCACGGTCTTGCCGGTGGAGATAGATACTTCGGAAGGATACGAACTGACTAAAAAATTAGTTTATATTAAAAAAAAAACTATATAATACAAAATCAGTTTCGAATCGGCGTATTTAATTATTCGTTCCTATAAAATCATATGATTCGTCGTTTATACTTAATTAATTTTACGTTTTGTCTATAATATTATCAAAAATAAAACAAGTTTTTTTTATTTAACCCGATTTCAAGAATTTTTGAATCAATATCGCTCTGTATGTTTGTTATATGAATAGATGGTAGCCGACTCGAACTACATCGGTGCAAGAACACGTAATATGCAGTGATTATAATTCATATTCAATGACTCATGGTTTGGAACGTGCAAAAATGTCCTCATGATAATATGTTTTTACAATAAATTTCCATATTGTATAATGCGTTGCCAACCTGAGGCTCGGATGGTAAGGCTATATATATGTCCAACTACTACCCTAGTCCCTGACACACGGCTAGCTCACTCACTCACTCAAGGCACACACAAAAGTAACGGGGATAAGAAGTATAATCCTTCGGACGTGAGACGCGAATAGCGTTATAAACGTTGTCGTGATCGGTGTATGCGTTAAGGAGTGACGGTGTAACAAACATACTAACATCTTTCTTCCATATGAAAAACAGGATACGATTACGTACGACAATTTAAAGTCGTTAAAATGTTATTAGGTGAATGTTCCAACATTGTTTCATAATGAAACCGGTTAAATTTAACCGCATGGAGTACATAACAAGTACCTAGTCAATGGCTTTGCCAACTGATAATTAAAGATTAATGAACTAGTTATTCCAGCGGTATAATTCCAAATGGTTGTTACTAAGGAACCTTTAAGAAAATAATAAATTTCTGAAAGGTCCGCGCTACTGCGGTACTCCCAGTGACTGCCCATTTACCCGTTTCTCTCCTCTTTTACATTTTAAGTATTCTAGAATTTCCAGACTACCTTTTAAATATGTGTACTAGTATTTTATATAAATTCAAAAATGTATTAAATCTTAATTGTACAAAAAAGGTTATAGCAATCTTATGGTACAATTAAGAGAATATGTAGGTGATACAAATGCTTAGGATTAATTGCTCCTCGTACCAATATCATAAATGTAGTAATTGTGTGTAGCAAACAAGACAAGTCCTCTGAGTTTATTTGGCAGGATCTCCGGATCGGCGGAGTCGGACTCCGACCGGTGCTAAATTTAAGAATTTAATAGACAAAAGTAACGCTTGTGTGGTCTTGGTAAAATAAAATATTTTCTATTATATTCTAATGGGTAGAGCATCAGATCTTGGGTTCCCACGTTATTGAGGAACAACTTGGCCAAAATCTAGTAAGACAATAATGAAAAGGCTCCATTTCCTGAAACCGTACTATATCTATGGCTTCATCACTTGTGTCAATAACGAATGACACCAGGTGTGATATAATTTCATATATAATACAAATATGGCGGCGTGTATTCGCCGTGAATCCTAATACCCGGCACCATCTGTCGGCCATGTTTGTATATACCACAGATACAATAGCGTATTGTATTTCAGTTTGCCACTAGAGAATGCAATATGGCATCACGAACCTGCATTCTATCATAAATTTAAGGCCAGTATATTGTCGTATATATTTTGTATGTAATATAGACAAGCTGATCAAAAATGTCAGTGACGTGTTGATGACCTGAGTAAAGAATGCCAAGTTTACCGGCTATAAAAACACCTCCCCTCCTCCGAAATGCGACAAGGCGAGCACTGACGTTATGGATACTGGAAAAGTTATATATGTGGCAACGCGTTGTGATCACCACAGTGTGGTGACAGACAAACCGACGAAAACCATAAATTTGTTTGTCACCGCATGATGGTGATAATGATAAAGTGGTAGTTTTCTGATAAGTGGCCCCGATCGATTGATTTTGAAACCATCATACTACGCCAACACGTCAGTGCTCATCAGCTTCGTGTTTTTGTGCTAAGAGTAAGGTTTTTATGGGATAAAACAGCAAACAATCAGCACACTGGTCTCCTGATACCATCAGACATCAGACAACTGTGGCCTATAGACTCCAATGTTGTCACTCCATAGATGTAGGTGTCTGTCTGTGTGTCGGACTGTATGTGCCAGTTTGCCGGCTACCCTACCCTACGGTCCGGAACATAACAATCTCATTTTTTTATTTTTTTTATTATTTACTTTATGAGATAGGCGGTGGATCCATACCCGAGCGAGTTGCTGCACGGCAATCTAATCACCAGTGGTCATGTTGGTACCTAGTTAAACTAGGCTCGCCTCTTACTAGCTGCCTGGTAGGGAGGCAGATGTTCTACACAGGGAACTCGGATCAACACAAAGCCAGAACTCACAGATGTACTTAATAATATTGGCAACGCACCATTACAAAAGTTGGTGTTTAAAGGCCATCAGAAACTCCGTCTGCTTGTTAGCCCTCCAATCCCACAAAAATATAATGCGAGGCAAAACAAAATTTCCATGGTAATAAATCATACATCGACTCCATCCCATCTGACGTTGGCAAATCGTGACTAGATAATATCAAAATTTGTCTATCAATATAAATTCCGAGACAAGTGAAAGCTACAGCATAAATCAGATACGGCGGAACCAAAGCAAATAACGCGGTGGAGAATCTATAATGGTGAGTTTACACTGAATTAATGTCAACGATATACATAATAAATAGTATCGTCACGCCCAAATCCTCGAAAGGGTAGGCAGAGGTACAAAAGCACGATTTACTGGCGGTATTAGATCCTATGATGTGATAGGTTGTAAATCCATCGCCATATCGGACACAAACCCAATGTCAGGAAACGCTATGGTTCAATAATGTAATTTATGGTTTTATTTTCTCAACTTACAAATAAAACTTGTATAATTAATACTATAATAGTAATACTCATTACTAACGCATTCTATGGTATATTATAATAGAAAGACACGTGTGAAGAAAGATACACATGTCTTCCTTCACACACTTACACATTCTTCCACAATACACTGACAAATAAACGCATTAATACTGAAAAAATTGACTTGTACTCTATTATCATGTCGTCTATACTTTCCGTCACGAGAAGCGATAATTTTTAATACAAAGCTTCGGTTCGCTATTTTGAAATAAACGTCATTCGAGTTTTGAATACGCACGAATATATTTTATTACTTTATTTAAATCGCGGATTTTGTTGTTATTATTAATTTTGTTATTTTTTCGTTACATTTTGATACTGTTGTAAGTTTTGTTAATTATTGCCTTAATTTTATCGTTTCTATTTATTTGTTATTATGTATTTGTGTATAATGGAATGGATGACTAATAATAATATCATTATTATTTCTCATTCTATTCGAATTTTTCTTCGGATGCTTGCAGCAATTCCTTTACTAATCATTTATTAAATATTTTAAAAAATAAATACTTTTTAACTTTGACCCAACTGTTGGGAACATCTGAACGTTTTTTTACATAATTTATGCCTTCTCGTGACAGATTATATATTTCTTATATATAAAATTCTCGTGTTACAATGTTGGTTCCCGTATGTACTCCGAGACGGCTAAACCGATACTCATATAATTTTGTGATCATATTTAGTAGGTCAGAATCGGCCAACATCTATTTTTCATACTCCTAAATGCGGGGAGTACGAAGTTCACCGGGGCATCCAGTCCTATACATATATAATACCACTGTATAATATAAATGACACTAATTTCTTGTTTTATATCTCTGCTTTCTTACCTAGCTTTCTCCACATTCATTACTCTCTTCATACAAACACGCTGGTTTCTGAGACTCGTGTGACACCACCCTCGGATAAAATACGTGCAGCTTGTTCGTGGAATGTCATCGCATAAATCTTAATGTTTTATTAACGTTAAGAATTATTCCATGACACTCAACGACTAAACTGCTAAAGAGTATGATAAGAGCAAAAGGTTTTAACTTACTAAAATAATAAAACACACATAACAGAATAATAATATATTTACTTATTCTATACAATACCTTAATAAAAAATCTTACACGTATAATAAAATTTTAGATGATACTGAATGGAAACAACTTCTCATATCAATATTAATAGATCTACCTTTATTTACATTTGAAAAAAGTTTTTGATAAATGTGAAGGCTTCATAAATGTTGATTAAGAAAAAGACTAGATTAGTTCAACATCAAGGCTCTAGAAAACGCAAATAATTTCGTTTTTTTATTACCCTCATAAGAAATATGTCACACGCTTCATCATAAAGCTAAATGTTACTCTACCTGGAGATAACGCTCCTAACAAATACTTGTCCCTATTATGTATTGCTAACTCACTCTAGACTAGCTAACCTCTCTGTCAAAACAAGCAGATTGTGTGAGTGAGAGAACCTGCCCTATTGAAATAGATGTTTAATAATTGAGAAAGGTCTTTTTTAGAAGTGTAAACTTCAAATACGAGTTTGCTTTGTTTATTAGTTTTTACTACATATTATATACCCGTCACTTTAGGCACCAGTCTTTTCGTTACGGTCTTTCGGTCTTTGTAAACGAATGTTATTTACGTCTTTTTGAAATAGAGACTTGACGAAAGGAACTAAAGACGCGTAAAGGCGTTCGTCGTTGTAGTCGACGCACGCCAATGCACTTTCTTAACTGTACTTAATAACTACCTAGTAAAGTGTGTTGGGGAAAAAAAGTAAGGAAATAATATTAAAAATATAAAGCATGTGTTGTCATTTTAAATTTACATTTGGTTTGGTTCTTTCCATACCTCTAGATTCTCTAGAGTGCCACAAACTTTTTTACATTCTTATATTCATAGCTTTTTCCTTTTTCGTTAATTTTTTTCAAAATTTTCAAGTACTACTCTACTGCACTGACATTTCTATGAAGTATCTATTTTATTCAAAAAACTGGGGTTTTTATACCGAATCTAAGCAAACAAATCGTAAAATACTGATACAAGTTACAAGTAATTACTGAATACATAAAAAACTAAAAAAATCACTGCCAAAAAATCGAAAAATTTATATTTGAAATAATTATTATTCACAGGATTTCGTTTAACTATTGTTTGTTCATGTTAATAAAGAAGTGACGTCATCAAAAGAAGCAACTTCATCGACCAATTAAATGGTAGACAATTGGAAATTTTGCGATTTAATTGGTCAAGACGTAATTATTAGCTTGACGTCACTTTTCCTTTAAGAAACCAAAATGACTTAAACTCCTGTTAAACGGTGCGTAGCGCAAAAGTTTTCAAAGACAACTAAACGCTTATCAACCGGTAATTTTATTATTTAAAATCTAATATCTATAAAGAAAGCAATATCTAGTGAGTAAATAATGTTCAATGAATAAATTCGTCTTTTCACAGATTAAAAAGTTCAATATAATACTTTATCAACCAGCCAATTGGACCCTATTATAACGAATGTATTGTGCAATGTAATTTAAAATGGCTGCTTTAGATTTCCCTAATGTGGTCCGATTAAACTAGCACCTTTTAGGGGTTCCTCGTTAATAGACAATATATTTATCTTACAATTATTTTTATTTAAAACTTATTTTAATTTGGAATGTAGTAATAAGTACAATTAAATACTAGAAATGTTTTACTTTTTTATCGGTTTATCGTTTATTCTTACAGTCTTTTCAAAGATAAAATATTATTTATATAATAATTAACAGATATTGAAAAAAAAATCGAGTTGCCATGATAAACGCCGTAATCACGGAAGTTGGCCGAAAATCTGGCAACACTGACAAAACATATTTTAACTAACAAAGTTAAAAATTATATCACTGAACTTACTCAGTCCTATGTGGAAGAATCTTATACTCTGTTTTGATCATCATTTGGAGGGGGTACTGGTGGTGGAGGAGCGTTTAGAACCCTCGCGAGTTCAGCTTTCTCGTCCGCCGAGAGGACGTAAACAGGTGGCGCTGCGGGCAGAAATCTTTCAGCCTTATGCGGTTCTCTTTGCAATCTCGCTCTATACAACATTACTAAAACGCATAAAACGCTGATGATAAACGCAGATGTCGCTGCTAATACTATTAAAGCTGTGTGGTACGATGTTGCTGCAGATACCTGAAATAAAGAAAAAAATAAATTTAGGGGTATTATCATGAAAGTAAAAATAACAATTATTAAGTTAATAAAAAACTTAACAATTATTAAGCCCGTGATTATAAGTAAGTATTATTAGCCCGGCCGGCTATATCACTTTTCTTGGATACCAACACTACTGAGGATACTCTGGATCTTGGCGCCTAGAGCGGCCGCTCCATTCGCCCTGTGGCAGGTCCAGCCCTGTCACTACCACTAACATAACGTGACCTTGGACACTTTAAGCGTTTAATTCAACTTTTTATGCTTACAATGACTTTGGAAGCATGATTTTAAATATCCAAACCAAATTGCTCGTATATTATCCCAGGATGATGTCAAGAGTCTCCGAAAATGGCGTTAGAATAATGAAGCCAGGCAATATGTAGGGATCGCTTTTGACACTCGCTGCCTGCGTCACCGGGGATCTGGCATGAATATATGTATTTATTAGCTTTCCGCCCGCGGTTTGGCCTGCGTGAATTATTTTTAATTACACACACGACTTTCAAAGGGCAGAAATTTTTTAGACTTATAATAATTTTTGTGTAAAAACATGCCCACTTTTTTCATGGTTTTACGGGTCGAAACATCGAGAGCGTGCACGGGCTCTGCTCGCTGGCTCTCCTCCCGTACACCCTCTTCTCTCCTTACAAGTTATTTGGTTCTAGACTATTTTCCCCATATGCTGGGGCGCCGACTCCGTGGGTGCTCGGGTGCTCCAGTATCCACGAGAGGTAAATAGTGGTTGCCGAGCACCCAGGATTATGAGTATCTAAAATAATTCTCTTTCTCATCTTTTAACTAAATTTAAATAATATAGGTACAGTCGACTCTGTCTAAAGGTTCTCGCTGTCTTAATCACTCTTTTTAAGGTTCCAGGATACATTCGTTAAAGGTTCTCAGAAATTGCCCTACTCTTTCATTCTCGAGTGACCACTAATCACAATTTGGTCTTTTAAGCTCTACTTTTAAATTACCGACTGATATTACAAACATCGCACACATTAAAATAAATTATCTTTTATAAATATCTTGTATTTTCTTATGTCTATTTATAAGTAACATGAAAAATCTATTTATAAATGTAATTAAAAACGTTGGGGCACTCACGGGAATTTTTAAAACTCGGTGCCCCTGAGAGCACTCACAATAATAAGGAAAGGAAGGAATAGAGTTACAGTTTACATAAACCCAAATTTTAATTGACAACGCATCGTTAGAGATATCGATGCTCCTATTTTACCGATTTTGTTGCAACAGATTCTAATTTAAACAATGTATAGGTATCTCAAAATTACTTGTAAACAAAAGAAGCTACATTAATAAAACGTATTTAGAAATGCTCTGGAATTTTTAAGTCCACTCCCCATTAGTATTGTCGGTGCCCGCCTCGTTGTCGAAGCGTTTACGCTTAACTTCACTGGGGTTCGATTTCAGAGAGAGGTAGGCATTTGTGAAATGAACATGATATTTGTCTGTATTTCTGACTCTGGTATCTTTACATGTATTTTACCTGGGATATTTTTTATTTATTTTTTGTTATATGTATTGTTGTTTTATATATTGTTGTACAAACATATGAACCTAACTAGGGTAAAAAATCTAGAGTTACGAGTAGAAGTACCGGGAGTATTTAAAATTTTCAAATACCTATGTAGTACATGTCGTTTTAAAATTCACTTGAGGTGTTTTAACATTTATCAATCAAGATATATTGTTATATAATAAATAATAATATTCAAGGTGAAATTAATAAAATACGGAAATAATAAGAAATTTTATATTAATTACAAATTTTTATTCACGTGGATACGTGATTCTTCCGATCGTTCAGTTTATTTATATTGTCTATTGTTTTACAAGAACATCAAATGAGCGGCCATTTTGGATTTTCCACGGCTATTATTTATGAATATTAATAATTTATAATAGTACTGTCAACGATTTAGCTGATTTAAAAAAACACGTATTTGTTTATTAGAAGGAATATTTATTTTGTCACGGTAAAACATACCATGACAAAATAATAAGGATATTTACTTTTATCTACAAGTGCATCTTTTAAAACGCTTGTTTTTACCTGACTACGTAATGACTAATGATGATTATGGTTTTCCTCGTAACGAGGCAAAAATATCTACTGGATAACAGTAGGTGTTTATTTTTATTTATTTACTTATACTAGTATAGACACATTGCATACCTACTTTTGCCAAGCGGCTAACATTTTTCATGAAAATTTGTATTTAAGTTTTACGTATCTCTTGCTTAAAATTTTTTTTAGCAAACATATCTTTAATCAAAATTCGTTTAAAAAGATTAATTAATATAAATAATATTTTTAGGCTTTATAATGAGTAAAAAATGTCAAAGACCTAATCTTCTGTACCTACACTTACTAGAAAAGTGTTGTCGCTATTGACCTTGTTAAATTAAAAATAAAGTTATTATCTACAACTATTTGATCTCTATAAGTAATGGTTTAAGTTGCCCCGTGGCGGGGCAAACTACAAATGTTTAGCGATATATGCTACGAAGCGCACAAAAAAAAACAATATTTAGAGCAAAACCGCGGGCAGGAGTTTTTATTCTAAGCAGATGATATAAACGATAACCTTATTTTCGGACACCGGAAAATCTCTTGAATGAAGTTTCCCCGCACCATTTTCCTAAACTATAAGACAAAATATTTACTCATTTACCAGATATTTTGTGGGAAACAGAATTTACATGCTAATTTTTCGAGGTTTTGCATGTAAAAATAAATGAAAACGTTATATTTTTTATCATCGACGAGTTATTTCGCAACGTCAAGGTCTTTACCATTTTTAACATTCACCCTTGTCCTTTTTAAGACGCATGCGCAAAAGAGGCGAGGTTTAAAATGGCGTCGAAAATTATTAAAATAATCTCATTGTTATCAGTGGTTAACTAAATGAAACGAGAACTAATAAATATACAAATATTTTACTGATTTTCATTGTGCCGGTGACCTCAGATAATTGCGTTTTGCTTTAAATAAGACCGCTTAAATTAATACAGCGTTAATGTGTGGGATCTTTATATAGTGGTCTTGGTATCAGCTGTTTTCAAAAATCGAATATCTTGACTTGAAATTTCGTCGGCAGTTTGACGTCAGCTCTTTGGGAGAGCAGTTAATTTTTACAACAATGTAATGGTGAGTCGGTGATAGTGACGTAGAAATAGTTTTCGAATATCTAAAGTGCGCTTCGTGTTTAGTGAATGTCGTTTTTTTAAGCTGTATGCATATAGAATCTTTGTTTTCGGAAATTTTAGTGCAAAAGAAATATTGATTCGAAATTTGAATTTCACAACATGGTGCATTTAATTCAAAAGGTCAGGTGCACAACTCAATATTTCTAATTTTATTAGAGCAATTTATTTACCACTGTGTTTAATATTGTTTCAATTTTTTGCATGAAAATAAATGTCATAGACATAGTTTCGTGTAGACTCTTGTAAATTAATATTTAATGATGACAAAGAGGTTATCTATATTTAATCCTTAGTCCTTACACACACAAGCAATTAAATTTTAACAACAGAAATTTTACATCTAGTTATATATTTTTTACACATTGTGTTTGATATTTGCAAGAAAATTAGATGAAGAGGATGAGTAGACACTTTTTGTAGGCGAATATTTCTTATGCTGATGTGATTCATACTCGAAATTGATATTATTCTAAAGAATGAAGATTACAACGTTACCCCTTCACTCCGTAACCGCTAAAGTCAGATGAATTAATTTTACCGAACTTAACGCCGATTGATTTTCGATTGCCACGTGTTCCCCTACACGTGATTGCATGTGCCCCTAAGTAGATCAGGAATGATGAATCTAATGCTATTGGTAAGCCTAAGCCTATGTCAGAAAGTATGTAATGATGTTAAGATTTTTTTTGGATTTATTTATTCACATTACACTACAATACTTAAACTGATTGTAAAAAGTGCACCTACATAAAAAAACACATAAAACATATAGTGTACATAAAAGTGTAAATTTTATCGCTTTATCTCAACGATTTCCCGCGAAGATCTTTTTTTATGGGATATGACAGCGAACAAGCACACAGCTATATACACCGATGTATTTATTTATTATTTATTAATAAACACTACAGTCAATTATTATTACCATTCCCTGCAAAACTATTTAAGCAGTATGACTGCAGGTAACAGTCTCTTATCATCATTATTATTATGCATACTCTATACTTTTATTTATTTTTTATATACTGTTTTATAAATGTCTCTTTAACATTGTTTTGAATCGGCCTAAGCTGTGTTGTACGGTTTAAAGACACAATAGATTATAGACATACCTAATGTTGACGTCTACCAGTTACCGTATTACGACAATGTCTTTATGACAGGAATAGGTATGGATCTACCCGGGCGGGTTGCTGCACAGCACTACCACCAGTAATAATTTTATTATACGGATTATATTCGAGTGAAAGCAACTAAAAATATATAAGATGGTATGATTGAGAACGTATAAACCCTTTATCGTTTACCGTATGTAAATCGGAATACGATAGAGGCAAACACTAACGTTATAAGCAATAATTAACACCTAGTTGTGCAATACAATATAATCTAATTTGAAATGAAATCATAGTTTTATCTTGATCCTGTAAAATAGTTATTAAGATTAATATCAAATTCAAATCTCCCCAATAATGAGGTAATTGCTGATATTGGAAATCGGTCTGCATCACACTTTCATCACGCCTAAGTAGTTAGTAAAGTTATCAACTAAATTACAAGTTAATTAAAACCGTTAGCAACACAGGCCCGAGACCCATGAAGATGCCAGACCTTGCGGTAAACCGTTTGCAACAATAGCCCGAGATTCAAGAATAGTCAGACATTTGTCGTTTTTATAAATACTAAAAGTTTCCCAGTGAATACTCTAAATTCTAATTCATGACGTATTGAAAGGGAAAACCATTAGCAACAAAGGCTCGAAATCCACGAACATCCATATCTTTTGTCGTTTTTATGAAAACTAAAAGTACATTCTCTCATATTATAATGCATTACAGTGCATTCTGTTATATTATAACGCATTAAAGGCGGAAGATCTTTTGCAACAAAGGGCCGAGATCCACGATCAGCCAGAGTTTTGTCGTTTTTATAAAAAAGCAAAAATTTCGCAGTGCATGCTCTAACGTGTAATAGGTACAAGTGGTGAGTGAATACACGGAGTAACAGCATAACGTCAAAAAAACATACAGACGAATTGAGAACCTGCTTTATTACGTTGGCTATTCATTTAACTTAATAATACAGCTAGAATATGCATAACAAATATCACTCGCGTCTTTTGTTACCATAAAGCCAAAATTTTATAAAGTTGCAATGATTAGATATATTATATCTAAATACTTATTACTATAATCGTTTTTATATCTTTTGTTTTACGACAGTACCTAAATCCAAACTTTGGCGTTTGTGGGATTATGTTATTTAATAAAACGTAGATATCTAATATTTTGAAAGGTAATTAATGAATTATTACGATAATAAGTAAGTACAACATTATTTATGACAAAATAATTAATTAAATAATAATTGGGAGAAGATTTTTAGTGTTTTGATTTTAGCACTTGTGCTTGGGAGAATTCTTAGAGTTCTATCCCCAAAAGATTTTAGCAGAAACACAGGCAAGATATTTAGTTATATAGCTATCGATCTATGTATGACACCTATCACCTATTTGGTGCCGAACCCAAAAGGAAAAACGGAACCTTATTACTAAGACTCCACTGTCCGTCTGTCTGTATGTTACCAGGCTATATCTCATGAACCGTGATAGCAAGAAAGTTGATATTTTTACAATAATACTAAAATACAGAGTCTGTACTCTGTATTTTAGTATTATTGTAAAAATATCAATATAAAATATAAATAATGTAAATATTTAAAGTGGTTTCCATACAACAACGCACCCGGCCTGACCAATAGATGTCTCTATCCGTGTTTATATCGTGGTAATGGAACGAGAACGAGCTCCATGTTTTTTAGAATTGGTAGAAAGTCTAGAAACAGGAGAGTAGCGAGAGAGACAAAAAGACATGAGAAAGATTCAAATCCTGTCTTAGGTGTGGGATCTTGCTTATCTTCAAAATAATATAGCGATTAGGTATTTAGGTAGAGCGAACAATTTGTTCTATGAACTCTTTAGCTTGTTTAAATAAAACAACGATTGGCCTGTCGCCTGTTAAGACCGTTAGTCACGTAAGGTCCCGGGTTCAATTTCCAGGTCGGGCAACTTTAATGTTTTTTAGATTATTCTGAGTACGCATTACATTGCCCGGGATTGGAATGAGTCCGAAGAGACGATAGGTTTGTCACCTATCACATCACGGGCCCTAGTACCTTGGCTAATCATGGGTGTTCTAGTATATCTACTGGATTCACGAGTCGTGGATACTAGCACACCTCTGCCTAGCCCTTCGAAGATAATGCACGTGAAGGTTTTTTATAGTGATTTGGAGAGTCTTTATTTATACCTCTCGGTATAACGTCTTTTTTATAAGTATTTGTTTTTGTTACCGGCACTGCCTGGTAGAATAGTCAGAAGAAGTCCATTAGTGTACTAGTGGACATATTTCTGTCTCACTCAACCGTATGGCGCGTGCAACTATCACGCTCGCTCCACGCGCAATTCCAAATTGCAAAGTAATAAAACGCAAGAAAAAAGGCAATAAACTTTTATGTTATAACTTATAAGATAGCCGACAAGTTATACTGAATACTTTCATTTAATATCATAAAAGTTATCGCATTATACCTCCGCACTGCGCCTATCTGCCAGTTTTCTTCTATTTCGTTCACTGAATGCTTATAGCGAGCAATATATAGCGCGTGTTTTGATGACTGTAGGTATACTTATAAATCCATGAATTCCTGTTTTCATGCCATCTATAGTTTCTAAGGTGGAAGAGCTTATTTTCTATGTTACCTATAATCTATGTCACATATTTTTGCTAAGCTATCTCTTTACGGACGTACCAAAGAGTTGTACATATAATATCAACATCAACCTTAAACTTAGTATCGATCTCGCGAAGTTCGCAAACTTGAGGTTCGACTATTCGAGGTCGACTACCCAAAGTTATACTATTTAAAGTACCTATATATATTTATTCATACTCGCAGTTCGACTGAATATATGGCGCTCAAAGTTCGACTATTTAAAATTTAGTCGTTTTCTGGCTCTTGATAAAATTTTATGGAAATCACTTTGCTTGAATTTTAGTTGATCAGTACATTATTCAGTTTTAGAAAATATATCTTATACACGAGTACTACTATACTTCTCGAAGTGTGGTGTAGAATAATTATATCTACGTGTTTATGTACATCTTAATATGTTAAATTATTAATCTGTTGTGGTACTGAAAGAGGAAAATAATTGTTTAGTAGCGCGATCACAGGCGATGTAGTTAGAATATAAATAACTATACATTAAAAAGTGCACTCCTGCTGGTTTTCTTATTTATTTAATTGCTGTAGAGCCTTAACAAAAAAGACCGTCATTTTATTATTTCAGAATTTTAAGCATTTTATCAGGAAAAAAAATAAAAATTACAATGTACATCTATATAAAAATATAATATGTGTGTAATATTAAAAAAACCGCTCTTTTTCTAAATGCATTATATGTTTACAAGATATAATGCATTTAGAAAACCTATACAATAACAACAATTTTTTAATTTTTTGTCTGTCAGACTGTCCGTTTGTCTTTCCATCTAGAATCCCTAGAACGGCTGGACCGATTTTGATGGGACTTTCACTGGCAGATTGCTGATGTAATAAGGATTAAATTAAATAATAATGAATTAGGCTACTTTTATTTTAGAAATGTATAAAATAATTCAATAAAACACGTACGAAGTTGCGGGCGCAGCTAGTCTATACATTTAATGAAAATGTAGAAGAGTGAAGATTGAAAGAATAGGTGCAGACGACTAAAAAGCGGCAGCGGAATACATTTTTAATTTATTTAGAATCTCGGTTTATTCTAAATAAATTAAAAATATGTTATTTTTTATCTTTATTTTAACTTTCAATGTCAGATGGTACAAAGTTTACCGGGTCGGCTAGACATAGATTAATCTATGGTTCATAGATTAGGTTAGGCCTAGGGTCGCCAATATCTTTTCTGTTGCCATATCTTCTGTGATCGCCATTACTGGTATTTTTGCTATCGCCACCTAAACTAACTAAAATTCTTTTAACGAGACAAGACAAGATATCGTTCATTGTTATAGCAGCAACAGATATACATCACCAGTGAAAATTTCAACTGTCTAACTATCACGGTTCATGAGATACATCCTGGTGAAATAAAGACAGACGGACCACGGAGTCTCAGTAATAGAATTCCGCTTTTATCCTTTGGCTACGGTACCCTAAAAATTAACATAGAAACGTGACTACTACACATGTCTATGACGTGCGATGTCTAAAATTTATAGTTCTGTTAAAATAATTTGTGGGGCTATTGTTGGTCTTCTCAAAAACAATTAGTTTACCATAATACAGCTATTACAATCATCACCCTATAATGTGGTAATGACGTAGGTATTGGTTTTCCACTGGGTTCGATTGTTCTTATGAGTTTTTCAGTTTATCTCGAAAATATAATGTTGCCTGAGATTGGATTGCGACGGAGTTGCCACCTATCTTGTCATGGGATCTAATATCGTCGGCTAATAGTGGGTGCATAAAGGTGTACACAAATACTTCAGCTTACCCTTTCGAGGATATGAGCATGATGACATTTATATTTTATTTTTTTAAGTAATAATCGAATACCCGGGTATTTGATTCTTCGGGTACCCGGGTATAAAAAACGGACGTACCCGGGTCTCGGGTAATTTTGATAATACGCGTCGGTAGACATATACCGGCACAAAAACCAGAAACAGACTTTCAGATAAATCTCTGCATGCAATTTTGCTTTTGAAAGCTCGTTTTTCACAAATTAAGAAAGACTAATAAAGTAATTTATAGGCTGACTAAAGAGTAATTATTGTTCCAATGTAAAATGTTTAATTGTTTAGTTTTATTTACCAGAATTTGGTTCGTTTGTTTTTATTTTAAAGAAATACATTGCAGAGGAAAAATGTTCAATTATCTATTTAGTTTTACCAGAGTGTGGTACGATTATTTTCATTTGATAATTAAATACTAATAATAAGTTTTACTAACTGAAGTAGGTAAATAGCACTATTTTTGTACCTGGTTGGCTGGTTATATTATGTGAGTGGTAAGTACGATTGTTACCAGTGGTAACAATCGTAAAATTTTTGATATATCTATGTAGTTTTTTTTTTAGTTTCACAAACAAATTGTTAATACTCGGAAGCCCGGGTGTACCCGGGTATTTAAAAAAATGTACCATATACAATACGATACCCAGGTTTCTAAATTTGTTGCTGTATTTGAAAACCCTAGTATCATACTATCCATCAACTATATAACAACAACAAAAATCGCATTTAAAATATTATAATAGTGTGTAATTAATTTATAGCTTACGAGAATCATTTTTAAGCATAAGCATCCGTTTAAATATAAATAGATTTTATCTTATCTTTATTTTATATATCTCGGCAATGTACAATATACCGTCATTTAAATATGTACAGCGACATCTATTGCAAATTAACAAAAAATCACAATAAACATGGCAGCCCTCTTAAATATTTACTTTATTCCGTTTGTCTAGTTTCGCAGTTAATGAGATACAGCGTTAACTGCGAAGCTATGCATGGGGACAGACAGGTGGAGATATTTACAGAAGAGATAGATAAATACTTATAGAATAAAAGTGTGAGAGGAAAATACGCATAGATGTACCTAATTTAAGTTTATAATATACATGTTTACTAACATGTCATACACGGTGCATTCAAGGAAACTTCCTTTAACTTTAGCGTTTAAAGCCACAAATTCATCATTATGCTAATCGCAATTTTATTTCAATCACGATCTAATTCTATTGGGTTTTCTATTTTGTTTGTTTTATAAGTTTTCCTGCTCTTGGGTTCTATATTTTAAAACGATCTGGAAGTTTCTAGAGGAATTTTAAAATGGCGTAAGATAGTTTCATTCATTAATTTACTAATGATATTCATTCTTGAGTCATTTGTAGCCATTAAGATTGTTTATATTGGAGTTTTAAATTATTAAATTTAAGTTATACAATAAATTGCACTGTAACTAGGAGGCTTTATTATCTATTTTGTGGAAAGGGATTAACATACATGTTCAAATCCTTTGATCGCCACTAGGCTCAAATTCGATATCTCAGTTAGGGCAAGTATATGCGTGATGAACGTACATGTCTGGTTATTTTATTACAATATTTATAAGTTTCTTTCTACGTTTTAATATCATTGTCAAACACGTTATATATTCAATGTTGTACATGGACTTGCATCAATGCCCAAATTTGTAAAATCTACTTTTACAAAGGTTTCTGTTTTACACAGGTTGTCTGGTAAAGAATGTTACTTGGCGATAAGGCCGCCTTTGTGTATTTAATTAATAAAAGTTATTAAGAATAATTAACTGTTTTCCATAATGTATGTGTATTAGTGCACAATAAAATATTAATTCATTAATTTATTATTTCCACAAGTATACAATCGTAATTTGCTTACTTTAAATGGGTTCAAACGTAGCATGTCTTGGCTATGCATTGAGCTCATCACTAAACCCGTGTCACCTCACTAGAATGGTGCATCGGTACTGACATTTGCGTTTTGGCGCGCAATTTATTTTTGTAAGTTACAATAGCTTGTTGCTCAGTGTTTTCAAATTTGCACGTGCCTTTTTAGATTAAAAAAAACGGGACCCTATAACTTAGACTCCGTCTGTCTGTCACCAGGCTGTATCTCATCTACCTTCTCAAGAATAGTATCTTGATATACCTGTACCGTTTTTACAAAAATATGGCTCAGTCAGTCCTTCATAGCTAACACCCCACCAAACCATCACTGAAGTCGGATAATGCCGACGTTGTACTCTGTTGAGTAATTCGGAAGTTTCCTTACAGCTTTGAGCATAAATACGGTCATTTTATATTTGTTAAAATATTGCACATTGTACTTACAAATGTTTTCATCCGTAAACAAAATTTTTCTGTGATCTCCCTTTGCGTACCGCTTCAGTAGTTTTTTCGATTTTGACACCCTATTCGTCTTTAATTTATCAGTTAAGAAATAACCAGTGCGTCTCTTATAGGTTGCAAGTCCTAAGTCATCTCTTAAAATACGCGACATGGTTCTAAGTGCTATCCTTATTTAATGCAACCACAGCGATTCGGTTCTCTATGTCATTCCACTCCATTCTAATATCGCAAAATATTGTACATTGTATTGGCGCCAAAATGAGAAAACACAATGAAAAATCGTATGAAAGTGACAGACCCAAAATTCAAATGTAATATTTTTAATTTTTAATTGTAACAGTAATTATGGCCAGACTAAGTTTATACGCCATTTCCCACCTCCTTCAGCACTACAATTTTTTTAAATTGTTTAGATGTTTATGACACGATACCCTTCTTTCGCGTGTCCGACTTGCCGGTTTTTTATTTCTATCAAAAAATATTAATTTAATTGTTGTATGCCTCCATTCACGCCATCTCGATTGTTTCGCCATAGCAGATTAAGAATGACGTCAAGCTTATTATTATGCAAGTTACTCAAACAGATCGTTTGTTGATTTGCATTTGTAAGAAATTTGCAGGGTGACTGAAGTGAAACTAAACAAAAATACGTGCTGAGATGAAATATTAAAAACATTGAAAATTATTTAATGCGCAAAAATATTGACATAATAAGTAATAGTATTGTACACCCATATCCTTGCAGAAGTAGGCAGAGTGTATTATTATGCACCCATTTTTAGCCGACGATGTTAGTATATTAAAATTATTCCATTACCCTCGAAATTAATGGAGAAATTAAAATAATGTTACACTTATTGCAAAAGGTAAAAATGAAACCCTATTTAGGACCCTATTGTCCGTCTATCTGCCTGTCATGAATAGCTATCTAGCTAATCTACTCGTGGTAGATTTTTTTACAGATGATGAATGTTTGTAGTCAATATAACAACAGATACTAAAACACAGGATAAAATAAATATTTAGGGCGCCAATACAACGAATGAATCGACCAATAGATGCTGCTATCCATATTTAGATCGCGGTAAGGACGACGAGATACTCAGAATATTTAGCTAAATACTCACTTTAAAATAATAAAATGTAATTAGTATACAATGTAAATGTGGTATTTTTTGCCGTTTTTATAGACACTAAATTTGTAATATAATTAATCTCTTCGTGCGCGGGTCCGACTTGCACTTGGCCAGTATTTATTTATTTCATTAGTGCTACGAAGTCTACGATTTTCTAACAAATCACTATACCTATAATTATGTTTATTTAGCAATGATTATTAGCATTTTTGTTACTATCGCAATTCACAAACTTACATGGTGAATTAAAAAGTACAAGATAATACGACAACGGATTATGATAATATGAATCATCAAATAGGTATGTTTTTTTTTTATATAAGAGGAGGCAAACGGGCAGGTGGGTCACCTGATGGTAAGTGATCACCGCAGCCCACGAACACTCGCAACACCAGAGGTATCACAGGTGCGTTGCCG
>DVZL01000085.1:0-31264 GCA_018236625.1 Lasaia peninsularis
GTTACTCCGGAGACTTACTGAATTAAAGTTTTAGAACTGCTCTCGACATTCAGAGTAACTCCGTAGAATATGAAGAGTAATATTATATATATTATAACTTGACTAACTGTGCACTTTGACCGAGCAGAATTAACCCATTTGCATATTTGACCATGAAGGTTGTAGACACCTAACGCCATCTATCATTAACAAGCTTCACGTTAATTTCCCAACAGGAAGAGGCACTTTTGTGATTTGTATATGTATCGTTTTTTTGTATATTATGTAACGTTGTCTATATATTATTACAGCTTGATATACATTTCCAAAAAATTCACAGCAGTGATATTTATGAAATCAAAAATAAAATGTGACAAAATATTATCCTTGACCTCGGAAATGAGGTGCCATTACCTTGCTATTGCAGTCATGAGTGCAGAGATTTAAATTTTAAAATAATATGTTACGTGTTCTTAAAATATAACAATAATATTTTAACAGATGTAAAACAAAACTTTGTATTAAAATAAAAACCGGCCAAGGGCGAGTTGGACTCGCATACCAAGAGTTCTCAACCATTACCTAAATAAACAACAAACATATTTTTTTGTATAAAATCTCATTTTTAATATTTAATTTGTTTTCATTTTTAATATTTATCGTTATTGCGGCAACAAACATACAATATCATCTGTGAAAATCACAACCCTCAACCTATAACGGTTCATAAAAACCTGGTGACAGACAGATAGACAGACGGACGTCTTAGCAGTAGGGTCGTTTGAGAACGGAACTCCAAAAAGTACGAAAAAATATTATTACACTACTCCCTACTACAGTTTACGAAATAGATTTTAATTTCACAAATCCAGTGAAACAAGGTCCGCTTGTAATCAGAACACCAGCTAACAACGTTACTGTCCCAGTTAAAATGTTATATGAGAGACTTACTGAACTCCGCCCAACATTCAGGCCAACTCTGTAGAATATTAAAGCCATTATTATACACATAAAGTTAACTAACATGATATAGAAGGATGCGGTGAGACAAGGAAGAACACTTTATACTTGGTGGCATTTTCAGGATTTTTCCTGGCTTTGGAAGATCTGAAAATAGCTTATGGCTTGAGCAAGCTACCTCACTTGACCTAAGTAAAGACAAAAAAAGTACATTTTTTGTGTTATCATAACAAATAAATTTAATTGGAGTGCTTAATCTAACCTAAGCAAATAGAAAAATTGGAGTGCCTTAGGTGATGGCTAATGACATATATATATTAGACCGACTCAATGCAGAGACGCGATGTAAAAATGCACAGCGCCACCTATTTTGTCTGTCTGTCTGGTTGTACCCGCTATTATCGATTTTAATAAGGATACATAATAATTTAATAAGGAACAGAATGGAAGGAAAGGGTCAGCTACTGAATATATAAATGGTACTCCTATTTTTCTATTTCCGTGATTTTTTTTTGGAGTTTTTGTAAACAACTAGTTGTGCGCGCGACTTCGTCCGCTTTTTTATTTAATTATTTTATTTTGTGTATTTCCAAAATAAAATTCTAGAATAAAAGTAACCCAAGCCTTTCCTTATTACATTAGCCGTTTGCCAGTAAAAATCCTGTCCAACTCGATCAACATTAAAAACCGGTTATTTTAATCTTACATACAGACACTCTAATTTAATTTTTTTGTACAGATAATGGCTTATTAACGAAGAGATTTTAAGCAATACAGTATTAATCCTTATCCAATCAGGTATCTGAAACACATAAGGTACATTTTGTGAGCGAGTCCAACTCGCACTTGGCCACATTTTTTTTATATTGACAGCTACAATATTTTTCTATAGAATACATTTTACTCTTGTAGTTACATTGGCGTTAGTAATAGTTAATGAAATGCCTTAACAAGTCTCTAAAGAATTCACGCCGCACTCACTACATGGAAATAGTCAAACGTTCAGCAAACAGAAACATGGAATAGATTTAATTCCACGAATCCAGTGGAACAAGGACCGCTCGCAATCAAAAGCTCGGAGAACAACGTCGCTGTCCCACTTTGAATGTTTCTCTGGGGACTGAAGCTAGAAAACTCCTTTTAATAGAATTTTTTAGACATTACAGATAAAGTTAACTAAGATTATTCTTATTCTTAAATATAGTTATATGGTGTAACGGTACAGGTGTCGCCTGTTAAGACTGTTAGCCACGTGGGGTCCCGGGTTCAATTCCCAGGTCGGGTAACTTTTCTTAAATGTTTTTCAGATTTTTCTGAATAAGCATTACATTGCCCAAGATTGGCATGTGCCCGAAGTGGCGATAGGCTTGCCACCTATCACATCAGGGCCCTCTAGTACCTTGACTAATCGTGGATGTGTTCTTGTATATCTACTGGACTTAGGAGTCATGGATATACTAGCACACCTCTGCCTACCCCTTCGGAGATAATAGGCGTGAAGGTATTTTTCTTTATTTTGAGTATCCCGTATCCCTCTTAAATATTGACTTTATTCTGTCTTTCATTATCATATTTGTTGTTATAGCGGTAACAGAAACTGTCTATCGAGTTTTATAAGATATAGCCAAGCGACAGAGAGACAGACGAACGGACGAACGGACGGACGATATGAAATGAAAGTCCCATCAACATCAATCCAGCCGTTCTAGAAATTAGCCAGAACAAAGAGACAGACAGACAGACAGAAAGACAGAGGGACGGACCGATGGATGGACGGATTGATGGCAAAACGAACGGACGATAAAAAATGAAAGTACCATCAACAACAATCCAGCCTTTCCAGAGATTAGGCGGTACAAAAAGACAGATAAACAAAAATTTAAAAAAAATATATTATTTTGGTATTTACACCTTGTATATATACATACCTATGTATTTAATTTAAAACTTTTCTTCTAAACTTTTTACAACTATTCCCAAATAATGATTTACTGTCGATGACTGCAGTAGGTACCGGGACACTTAGGTTGCCATTACACGATCAAATATTGTGTATTATCCGAGTAGAGTCAAGAGTCTCCGAAACCAGTGTGTGTATGAAAAGAGTAATGAATGTGGAGGAAGCTAGGCTGTGTAGGAATCCTGATACTTGGCACTTAAGCCCCGCAAGAGAACTAGCGTGAAGGTATGTATGTATTATGTGCGTAATTGTGTGTGTTGTGTACATCAAAGTGCAAAATAATTTGTTACTTTGTGAATCAATACGTAATATAAGAACCACTTATAATCAAAAGCCCATAGAACGATGTTGATGTCCTAGTTCGAATGTTACTCTGGAGACTTATTGAATTCTAGCTCTGGAACTCTCACTATTGTAGTGAAACTCTGTAGAGCAATATTTCCCAAACATTGTTCTGCAATGGCCCGATATTGATATCACGTGAGCTGATTCGATTGGGTAAAATAACATTTATTAATAGTAAAAAGTTTTATTAATCATACATATTTTGGTCTCGCTTATTTAGTCTCAATATTTAAACGATAAGTATGGGGGTTCATAGAAAATGACGAAAGTTAACCAAACTTGACACTCGTTAGTAGACATCGGATAATATTATGCACTATCATAATACCCAAATATGCACCAAAAAAGGACGAAACATGCACAAAATATGAACGATCAGAAAACAAACTTGTTGCGTTTGTTACTTAAGACACATTTATTTGTAGGCTGTAATGACCTACTGCCTGATATAATATAAATATATAAATATAAATATAATGAAAGGCAATTAACAAAAAAAATTGACCTTTTACCATCAACTGACGAAATCAGACAAGGTGTTTGTAAATTGGCGCTTTTTCTGCCGAGTCCTATTTAGTCAGAGTTTATCCAGTGCCGTCGAAAAATGCAATAAATACGAAACTTATAGTAATATTAAATATACTTGAAAGCTTAAAATTGTCCTATTGGCCGCTACTCATACTGAAAACTTTAATTTCAAAAAAAAATTGAAAATTCCTTGAATTTAAACCAGAATTAAAGTAAAATAAAATTAATTGAATCTTTGGAACTGTTGATTTGGATAAGGTCGACTTTAATAACTTAAGAATAAGGAAACGATGTTCAATGAGTCGATGCAATCTTTTGAAACCTCTACTTCAGATTATTTCGAACAGATTATTTAGCCCCAACCCTACCTACCGGATTTGTCAACTGATAATAATCAGATAAAGGTGCTGCACAAAACAATTTATTTGTTAAATTGTTAACTAGAGAGTGCTCACCAGAAAATCGAAAACATGAATTACAGAAAATCAGTGGAGAACAACGTAAGAGTATTTCGATTTTAAAGCAAGTAGCTTCGTGTCCACCTCAAAGTAATACAACTCCACGAAAGAGAATTAAGGTTTCTACCCAAAGAAGAAAAAATACTTTAAAATATGGACATAGGTTACCCGCTTTCAAAATATCGTCTAGTTTAAAATCATCTGATTATGAGATGACATTATGATGTTGATGAAAAAATATAGGTGTTCAAAGATACCCGTACATTTCGTGTTTGAACTTATGACAGTGATTTGGACCATTTACATCTGTCTTACAAAAGAACAAGAAATGAAATCAGACTGCGCGTTCATAAATTACAGCCAAATGTAAGTGGTGGCTTTATTCCCACTTTCACGGAATCCCTTTAAGTTAACGAGATAACAAGTAGCCTATAGCCTACCTCGGAATAAAAGCTACCTGCTAGCCAAATTTTGCATTAGGCAACTTGTTCTCATAAGTTTTTCAATCTAAAAAACAACGTCGCCTGGATTTATGCCCGATGTGGTGACGGCCCTGCCAACTGGTGTCAGTGACGGGATAAGTCTAATGAGAAGAAGAATAGAAGACGTGTATTCTCTATTCTTCTCCATCTTAGATTTATTCCGTATTATATCAAACTATATCAAGATCATCTACCTGATCTAGGGGATTTGACTAGGACACCAGTTTTTACGCAAAAACTATGCCCAACCCTAGATTAGGACGAATTAAATGAGTCCGGGAAACCCGTTACGATGTTTCCTTCACCGCAAGAGTACTCGGAAAACTTATTTCAAGTTCAAGTCAAGGAAGTTCAAAGCGCGTTCCGTTAGGCCATCGAGGCTCTCAAAGCCATCTAACACATCATGGGACCTTTATGTCCTCGGCTAATAATTATCAGCCTATGGGGTATTTTTTATTTATTTTCTTTTGTCTTCTTAGTCCATCCCTCACTGATACACAAGGGCATCAGACGAGACCATTACCCAACAAATACTGAAAACGTTTGTAACACTTTTGTTTCTCTGTTAAAGGTGACGGCTCTTCTGGCGTTAAGTGCTGGAGCAGCCTTCGCCAGTACTGGAGCTTTGTACGTCACAGAGCGATTGAGACTTGGACCTCGAGGTGGCACTCAACTGGTTGTTCGGGTAGCAGTTAATACACCTGGGAGGAAGAATATAACTGGTAATTTCTTATCATTATTTGACAGACTATTTAAGGTTAATTATTTCTTTATTATTGAAGTGAAAACTTCTTTGGCGGTTTTAAAAAGTGTTAAACTCGCGCCAAGACATGTAACCTGATCTAAAACTCGTAAGACAGAGGGAGAGTAGACCACCAGCTCGGCAAAGACGAGGAAATATCCCCTTCTCTTTCTACCGCGAGTCGTAACTGTATGGCTGCGCCTGCTTTTTCGTTTAGGCGATGCAGGGCTCTTGAACGAATGTGCGTGTGTATTTTAAATGATAGAACTATAAACTTTTTAATGTAAAATTATTGTAACGGTTTTGAAATGTTAAATTTTTAATGTAATATAAATTGTCATGTTTGTGTACGATAGCTCAATAAATGAATATCGAATATTACCCTAAAAGTACTTTTATACATAATATATTTCATAGTAATTAAAGCGCTTCGTGCAAAATTATTACATAACCATTTAAAAATATCTACAATGCTCGTTAATATTCAAATTTTCACTTCTGCCGGCACTACCGGAGTGCAATCAGTTTCTTTTTTTCTTAAATGTCTTCGACTATCTTATCTTACCTTAGCTTCCACTTAAAATAGAATAAAGCCGAATATGAACACAACCTAAATTAGTGTTGTATATTAAAATTTTAAAAATATAGGAGTTCCAAATACATGAGTACACTTGGAACTTATAACTTGTGAATTGTTACGATGCAGTGCATATCTACTCTCTAGAAATGACGCGTACGCAAGTACCAATATTAAAATAGGCACTACTCACGTTTATGTGCGGGATGCTTTGATCTCCTGACATATGTTTGCGTAATTCGTAATTTTGCGTAATTCACTACTAAAATTTCTACGTTAATAACTTCTAATAAAAAAAATATTTGTAATTTATTAACGTATCTACGTTAAAATAAGATAAAATAACATTAAAAAATAATGCTATCTTTATTTATACAAATAAAAAACACTGAAGTGTTTGTTTGTAAAATTAAAAAAACTGCTTTTTACTGAATGCATAATATGTTCTAACAAAATATTTTTTTTATGTTCGTATGTCTGTTTATTCCGGCTAATCTCTGGAAAAGCTGCACTGATTTTGACTCGACTTTCACTGGCAGATAGCTTATGTAATTAGGAATAACTTATTATTTAAATAGAAGTAATTTAAATAACGTAATACTTTACTTTTAAAAGTTACCATTTATTGAAAATTCTCATTCATATTTTCCCTCAGTGCTTTACAAAAATAAAGACTTTAAAATTTTTATCATGCGGATAATTTTAATGAAAGCAGCTTGAACCACTGCTCACGTCTCCAACCTAATTATGACATCGCACTCAAAACCGTTTCATCTTGGAGCATAGTCACCGTAAGCCTACGTAATTTCAAATTGCTCAGACTAATTCCATAATACAATTAATTTTCTTTGTTGTAAAACTTTAGCCGGCTCTTGTGTCGCTTTTTGTGTTTTTTGCACAATGATTTAGGGCTTAACTTAATACGAATAAAATTGATTTTAATTTACCTATATAATATGAAAAACCCGCCGAGTATCTTTGGTTCAGTTAAAAATTGTTATAAAAATAATCAACATTTAATCAAACGTAGATTCTAATAGATTCTAATAGTTGGTACCTATACTAGAGGCACGTATGGAAGAAATTTCAGCTTTTATAAAATGACGAAGGTCTGGGAGCCACGGGCTCTTGGACCATGCGTTGGTACATCAGTGAATCATTTTGTTTTTTTTTTTTGATCTTAGGTCATACTTAGATAATATAAATATTATAAATATTGATTATATGCTTTAAAAAATGAATTGTTTTTATAAAATTTGCTATCTCAAATGTTCTCAAAACTATACTGCTGACATGAAACAAATTTGCTTAAAAAGCATAGCTTAACTATAAAATTTCAACAAAATTATATTATCAATTTTAAGTGTAAGTTTAAAACTTACTCAATGGTTTAAATTATTCATTGTTAATTGAATATCGGAAATCAATGATTCGGCATCCACGTCACATGCTTTGCTCAGTGTGGAGTTCGACAGTAATTTTAAGACGTGAAAATATACTGTGGAATAAGTAAGCAATAATAAATCTTTGTTATAAAAGTAATTTAAAAGTAGTAAAGTTCAAAAAATGACTAATATCCTATGCCTACAAAATAATTCATTATTATTATAGTCACTTAAATTCACATTATTATGTCTTAACTCGCCATGTTTTGGTCAGATTTAAATTAAATAAATTTCCAGCTTTAAAATAAGGATAATTTGGTCATGTACTTCAATGAATTTAATACGAGTCAAAACGCGTAAAATACTTGCCTAATAATAAGTTGGTGGGACGTTTTGGTCCTGTTGTAATGTGGGTACCAATGAAATGCCCTATGTAAACTATTACGCCTAAATCACATAGTCTGCCTTGGCTTAAATATATCACCATGAACTAACTTTATGGTTGTAGGAAAGACTAAGCAGGACGAAGAACAAGAAAGGGGTTAGATTTTCTTCACATGAATAATAAAAGCGGTCCTTCGATATTGATATAAAACTACCACCGGATTGGAATCGCGGTCATATCTGGGAAAACTTAGGGACTTGTTTTTTTTAATGAAGACAAGGGTAAGAAAGATGAATAAATACAATTGGATCAAACTGGTAAACTAAAAACCATTTGAATAATAAAACAATCAATGCCAAGTATTAAAATGAATGCCGCGTGTTTATGTTATCGGTCTCACCGTATACGTACATAGTTACTTATGTATCCATGTACATACATAGGTTTATATTATGTTGCCAGCTCGCTAACTTTCCATTCGCCTGATGCCAGCTATAAATAGATACAACAATAAGTACTGCGTGGCAAATCATTGGATGTTTAGACGTGCAGTAAGAATTCATTCGTCGTAACAAAATTACTTAAAACATATTCGAACGCTCCGCGGATTGGTGGGTTTTTAATGTTTTCGATATGTTTGAATTAGTTTCTAACATCATTTTTATTATCTTAAGTTACGTCAAATGACCTTGTCACACACAGCACCTACGGAATATGAGAGACGTGTTTGTAATTTCAACTGTCGTCACGTGATATTTTTTTCGTTATCGTCAGTATGATTAAATTTGAAATTCGGAATGCGTTCTATGCGCTTATGTTAGTTTTGTTAGTTAAAATTGTTAAGAAGGCTGTCGGTGGAGTGGAGATGGGGGAAGGGGGGTATACAAGGGAGTGCGGAGCGGCAACGTTTCACAGATAATGCTAATATGCCCCAATGATATGATTCTCATCGATTCCGACATGGCTATGTATGAATCATATATTTTTTTCCTATACGCCTCGTTTAAATACCATTTAGTAATAGCCTTGTAATGTAAACGAGATTTTGCGCTCCATTTTCACGTATGTGTAGCGAAGTTGATATAGTTTTAATTTTTTTTAGGACAATAAGTTAAATAACTACGACAAATCCCGTTTGGATTTCCAAACGGGATTTGTCGTATTGTAAGTATGGGATCTGCATAACGCAAGTACATTTTAAATTGTTAGTATAAACATAAAAACTAAAAGTTCAGATCTTACAGAAGGGATTCTATTCAACCAGGAAAAAGAATTGCATGTGAGGATTTAGAAGCAGCATTATTTGCTATAGTAAAACTAAGTACCTAGCAGAACTCGTAAGAAACTTGAGACCATAAGAATTTTACTTTATCCACATCCATATCCATTAATTACCATTTTCTATGAAACACGTCAGTTACTCATAAATATGTATGAAAATATAAATATGAAAAACTATGAAACGAATTATGAATTGGCGTAAAAGGAAAGTCTAAGGATATGTAAGCAAAGTATAAAAATAATTTAAAAATAATTCAGATATAATTATCTGAATTACTGTGGGATAGAAGTGAAATCTTAAAGAAAAATGTGTTTGCTTGAATATCACGTGATTGATTCAAAATTAGGTAAAGTATTGAAGGATGATTGTGATAAAATACAGATAATCGTTGCCTAAACTCAAACAAAGAAAGGCGATAAATTACAAATTTTAATTAACAATCTGATTTAAATTCACTGATAGTTTATTTGGCAAAAGAAATTATGAATTACTAGCCCGCGTAAATTATCAAAGAGCAGATTTTTTCCGACTTAAAATACTTATTGCGTAAAAACATACCCTCTTCAATGTAGTTGGTTAGAAATGAGCCTATGTTTTATTCTCGACTATAAACTATATTACTGTATAGTGTCATCCAAAATAATGCTTATTGCGTAAAGACATACCCTAACCAACCAACCACATTAGTTGGTTAGGAATGAGCTTACGTTTTATTGTTTTATTCTCGAGTATAAGCTATATTTCAGCTTTCAGTAGTTTTTTCGTCAAAGAGTAACAAATATACTCACAAACTTTGTATTTACAATATTGAAAAAATAGGAGAACTGCGTATGTTAGTGGATCTTTCGCTTGATGAACATGGTGATGATTTTTTACCAAGGTTAGGTAAAAAAAAACATGGTCAGCCAAAATTCAATTTGAATGATTTCTAATAAATTTCAGTATATTAATAGACATACATGGCATTTTTATACTAGTTATTTTATTTAATACATACGTCTGAATAGTTAGTGATGTTAATTCCGCTGCCGCCAAGGAATCTTATTTTAATTCATCTTTAATTTAAGTAAAAGAGAGATATAAAATAAGTTAAGCAGCCTGTATAGTATTCTCTTCTACAGAATAAACATAAACCGTATAAGTAAATTGTTTGACAATTTAAAATTTGACATGACTAAACAGTTCTATCTCATTCGTTTCATATTTCATTGAAAATATATAGCATGTATACTTAATATAGGTGTAATTGTCGTGCAGCAGAACTACCAGTATCTCAAAAACCTCCATCCATAGGATTTCCAATCCGCTTACATAACTCAACAATTGCTTTACAGATAATTCCTCTCCAATAGAAAGTGTCAAATTGTCACCGTAATTGTTGTCTTTGTCGTATAGTAAAGTTAATATTACATTTGTTTCATTTGAGTCTAATTATTTAATTTTAATTAATCCACTACGTTGAATTTTAGATATTTTTTTAATAACTTACAACTTTACTTACACGTAGTACAAGACGTCCTAACTTTAAGATTTTTACGATTTGTTTTTTTCTTAAAATGTCACCAATAATTATAAAATTAATAATAATTGATATAGGTAGTTCATTGTTTTGTCCGCTAACTAAACGTATTTTAGGAATATGTTATTTTTTCCAATTATTTAATAACTAAAGCGATATAAAAATGTAGTCATGTTAAATTCATCTGGATTCTAAACACAATAACTTGTCCGGCTTATATAGAAATTAAAAAAAACTGTAGAAATGTCACATACAAACTTATATGAAATCTGAAGGGTCTATTGTTTTTTTTTACTTACGTTAAAAGAAGATAGCTGTAACTGAAAACATTTATTGTAATATTATTTATCGGATTGCTGGTGACTTCTGCTATTATAAATTATTCAAACTGAATACAGCTTATTACATGTTGTAGCAACTTGTAATTGCGTGGGAATCA
The DNA here is from genome assembly GCA_018236625.1 of Lasaia peninsularis. NCBI lineage: Eukaryota > Metazoa > Arthropoda > Insecta > Lepidoptera > Riodinidae > Lasaia > Lasaia peninsularis. The sequence continues at coordinate 11,042 of DVZL01000085.1, forward strand.
CCCTTCCATATCAGGGTATCGATTACTATAAAGCGATATTAGCTTGTATCACAACCTATTTGGATGGTTGGTGATTATATCTAACTAAAAAATAAATGATTAAAAAATTAATAAACAGTTTTTGTAAGAGTGGCAGAAGTGGAACAAGAATCTCAATTTTTGATGTAGATTGAAGCTTTTTATAATACACGTATGTATTATAAAAAGCTCCAATTAATACAGTTCCAATAAATACAGCCTTTTATAATGTATCCCCTCAACATATTATGTAAAAAACGCTGAAAAACTACGAATTTATGTTACGACTATTTGAAGTCAGTATCTTGCCTATAGGCTAAAGTTTATAAAGTACCATATTCTGACATCATAGACAGAAAGTTTAGCTCTGACGGTTGCTATGTAGAAATATATTTATACATTTTTGTACACATAGCTATGTGGGTACTTACATTATCAGGGTTGCGTGCATACAGAAAAGACAAACGCCTACGTAACACGTCCAGTAAGCAGTTTGTTGTGGGGCACGAGCGCCGATATCACGTACCTACTCGTTTGCCGCAGGTCGGTGGCACTCCGCCCGCCACCCGCCGTTGCCACCGCACCTCATTGCGGGAATAATCGGTCAAGTCAATTTCCTACCAACTTTATAATATTATATACTAACTTGCACATCGATCTTTTAACGATTTGCAAACTTCTTTGTAGTGTTTTTGTTTCTAACGTGTTCCTAAATATACATTTTGCTCGCAGACGAGAAATTGCAATTACAGGGTATTGACCTGACGAGACTAAACTTAACTAGTACTTTAGAAGCTTTCGCATTCGTCTTCGCAGTATAATGTAAAATCATGTGAGTTGATACTTAAAACTGACTTAAGTTTTATTAGATTATCAATTCTTTTGGCCTTGTATCCTTGTAAAATGGCGCCGCGCCCGACGGTATTATTATTACATTCGGAGCGAACTTCGTGACGATCTCCATTCTCCAGTCCCTCGCCCCTGCGCGCCCCGCGGATGCGTATCCGATTGTCGCGAGTCGACTGGCGTTTACGATTTGTCAAACATTGTAGGTTATTTTAACTGTTGATGTGGAAAACTTGTAAAATTTCATATAATGTGTGTGTTTTTATGTATATAATTTGTGAGTAATATTGCTAGTTTGGTGCCAAGCGAAGTGAAAGTGTTTACAGAACGTAAATAATCCAAACAAGTCATATGTAAAGACGCCATTTTTCTTTACAGATGTCAGCTGGGTCACAAATTCAGATGGCACCACAAACTAATGTCAACACGGGGCAGCCACTACATAGTCAAGACTCCAACATGAGCACAGGTAAATTGTGAATATGTGCTAAAGTGATGTTAAACTCGTAATGTGAACAGTGAATTTGTGTTTACACTTTGGGTGCTCATGTGTGGTACGCTGCCACACAGTAAACATTGCAAGCCCTTCGAGTTTTAATGGAATATTATCTTCGAAAGGACTGTGTCGTCAAATTTTCGTGGATGATGCCGGATAGAAACTGTGAAAGTGCATTAGCTTGTTCTGTGATTAGATCTTATTTCATGACAAAATGCACGAGTACAAAAGTGGAACTTACGTGAACCATATCAGTGTATTCAGTTGGTTACCACAGTGAGTTCAATTGTAAATTTTAATGGTAGGTAAACCATTTGAAATGGGTTTTTATACTCAGAGTCATAAATACTGAATAACATTACTGTACTGACCATTGAACCAATTAGTTGTTTGAAAATGTATCAAAAACAAAAGATACACAACTAAATAAGTCAACCAGTAATTGTACAATTCTAGACAAGTATTTCCCTAATACATTAGTTGTGTGTCATAAGTTTGATTATGCTTTTTTGATATTTATACAATAATGTTATTCTAAAAGTATCACAGTGATAGATATTTATAAGAAAGCCAAACTTTATTAGAGAATGAAAATAGAATATGAATTCTAAATTTGCATTGTAATGCTTTTATCACATTTATTAGGAACAATAAATTAGGAATGTTAAGTAATGATTATCAATAAAATTGCATTCATATTCGACATAAATTTCTATTATAGGAGTTTTCGACAGTTTTTCCCCGTGTTGGTCCGGGTTCCGTTGTAGAATAGGCCAACTGCCTTCCACCCAGGCAGCTCTTAAGAGACAGGGTCTATAGTCACCAACACCGTGACATAAACTAGGTGGTAGAGTGCTGTGCAGCAACTCGCCCGGGTAGGGATCCACCGCCTTACCTATTCCTGCCGTCATAATGACATTGACGTGTTCCGATCTGGAGGGTAAGGTAGACTTGCACATAAGGTCTAACAGCCTGACCACAGGGCAGCGGCGCACCTACAACATTTATGGTGTCTATAGGCCACTGTTGTCTTTTACCATCAGGAGACCCGTGTGCCTGTTCGCTGTCTTATACTATAAAAAAAGCATTTGATGTAAAATAGTACAAACTCCGGTTTTGTCCGTCAAATGGTAATTATATCACGTAGGCGAAAGCTGATAAAAAGAACTATCGAGCCAAGCTCGGTCGCCCAAGTACTTGTTTTTTAAACCGGTATTAAAAATTGGGGGGAGGTGGTGGTTGTCAATTGAAAATTTCACCACTTGATTTCAATCTTAAGTGGCTTCACTGGAAAATATATCGGTAACGAGAAACAAGGTTCAAAGCCTGTCTGAGGTGAAAGTTAATCTTTATAAATTTGTGAATATTTATCTCAAGCACGGGAAAGTTGCTATAATCAAAATATCTTAAAAGTGCAATATTACAAAATGTAGTAGAAAATCCGAGATAAGTGGGTTCTTGAGATATTGGAGTATTAGAGCTTAAACGGCTTAGTTATTGTACTCTGAATATCTCGAACGCTATTTACGAAGTATCTACTTATAAAATATTGTTAAGAGATCAAACATTTTCCTTAGTAACCGATGAGTTCATAATCTATTAGAAAATATTTGAAATATTTTGTAATAATATTTACCATTAGATATCTGCAAATCTTTATAGTAATACCTTGATAGTCGAGAAGATAGCGCACAAGTTAGTACCAACGAGGTCAGGGTTCGAAGACGATTATAGATATATTTTGTAGAATCTTTAATTAACTTATTGTAATATGTAATATTCGAAGATATATTTTGTATAATGTTTAATTAACTGGATTAATCATTATATTGTTAACTATCATCGATACCACTCAAAACTAATAGGAAATATTAGTTTTTATTTGTGCTATTATTATTTTGGCTTTTAATTTTTTTACTGTCTAAAATCGACACATATACCTAGGTCATCTATATGGAAAAAATTGAGTATATGAATAAAATAAGTTAAAAGGCAAAATAGCTTTTTAGAAGAAACTTTTATTATTTTTGAAGTTGCTTTCAACGAGCATTTTCATTTGATACCCATATTATAGAAGTGCTTTAAAAACAACTATTCCTCCATCTTGGTTACTCCGCCATATTGGATTTAGAATGATGTCATGTACCTTATTGTGCATTGTCATCCAAACTAAACGTGTATACAATATTTCAGCTTAATCGGGTGAAGATGTCTGCTTCAAAATTGAATTCTAGGATTTCACCCGACCATACATACTTACATACATACAATGCAAGTTAAATAAAAGCTTTTAATAAATAAAAATATCGTCACAACTATTTCCCCAAAGTTAGATTTCCCTTCTGGGTTGCAGAGGTAAGATGGCAGTCCCTCTGTGTCAAATCGAGCTTGCTTGTATAATTCTCTAGAGAAATCGTCACATCTCAACGCCAATTTTCAAGGAATAATTTTATAAAAGACTTGTTTCAACTTTTTTCAACACACTCATTGCCATACTGTAAGTTTTAATAGACATGATATGGATCTACATCAGTGCAGTATGCGCTCGGAAGTCTAGCTTAATATAACTTTAATAAAGTTATCAGAGAAGCCTTGATAATTTACAACTTCTCCGGGACTTTAAGTTCTGCTATCGCCTTACTAACTATCTTATTACAGACCATAGAAAATCTTATAACTTATTAAAACGATCGAGTTGTAAACTTATAACTTCTTATTCAGGGCCAGATGGTTCTTCAAAGTGAAAGAGTAGTAAACACTTAAATATACATCCATACATACTTACAAACTTTAGTTTTTTTTTTAATATTAGTAGGATATAAATATAAAATATAATTGTGTCGTTGTAAACTATGTTTCTATATGATGTTATAACTACACTATGGATACAACCAATTTATTTATTTATCTACATTTACCCGCGTATACTGGGAAAAATTTATTTATGTTATATAATAAAATATTATTATTAGCATTAAGTTGTATATAATTTTGAGTAATAAATAATTTAAATAATTAAAACTTACTCTTGAACCACTATCTATTAAAAATAACTTCAAATCCGTTGGGTCTTGGATCGTTTTAAAGATGTGGACGAATGAAAGAACAAAAAGTCACAGACAAGAGCGACTTTGTTTTTATGCATGTAAGTACTTACAAAGGTCGTTATATTCATAGTATAAACAAATTACTATTTATTAAATAACTTGAAAAAGGAGAACGATCTCAACTCCACTACGTGCTTCTTAGTTTTCCTTTCGATTCGAAATGGGTTTTTATGATTCTTATTTTATAAGATGGATGTTACTTAAGAGGTGATTATATATATTTATTTATTTAATTCTTTATTGTACACAGAGTAACATAAAACAATCACTAAAGATAATACAGTACAAAGGGCGAGCTTATCTTCTAGCAAGAGAGATTTCTGCCAGATGACCCGTAAAAAAGAAAAATAAAAAATAAATATTTTACGGCAATAAGTCCAGCCCTTTATGAAATATGAATAATAACAAAAAAATGTAAATCTGAATTAAGACGACGTGTTAATGAAATTGAAGTCGGTTACTAACAGATTTGCCGCGTTTAAATTATTATTCGTATAGAAATGTCCAGGAGTAACTTATCAATATTGCGACTTATTGTATGCGTTAGATGTTTACTTCAATATTGTGTTAAGCTTGGTAAAGCTCAAGATTGTCGGTCTCGTCACGCTTGGGAGTATTATTGGATGGCTGGTATCTACTGCAAATATATTATCATTCCAATATAAACTATATAAGTTAAATCTATAATAGTTTTATTAGATAACACTATTATTTATTTAAATATGAAACTAACTACCCGTCCTTCTTTACACGGGTATATTATGAATCTAACATGCATAAAATCTTTCCTCTTGAATCATTCTATATATTAAAAAACTGCATAAGCGCGTACAGTAGAATATGCAACACCATCTGCTGAGCTGATTAGTGAATCTAAGCCATCGGGCACCACATAAACGCATTCAAAAATTCCGTTTAGGAGGAGTTCAGTGACATACACACGTACAGTAGAGTTATATATGTAAAAATATGTATTTATGTAAGTTTATATGATAGTAATAGGGTGGTAGATAAGGTGGCGCAAAAAAAATCGAGTCTCGTTCGAAAATATGCAATTTTTTAATGTTTTGAGGTCGCTCAAAACGGTAGCTCAAAAAAAATGGCCAATGGCCTGGCTATGGCTACGTCCTAAGGCCAAAACTTATTTGTTTGGTGTACAATAAAATTTAAATAAATAAATCAGTTTGTTTTAAACGTCAATTTATACATATTTTTAAAAATATAATTGTTTTATGTATCTTTACATAGTATAAAACAAAGTCACCTACCGCTGTCTAGTTTGTAAGTTGGTTTGTTTAACTGTCTATATATCTATCTGTCATCAGGCTGTATCTCATGAAATTATCAGGAAACATGTATTTCTGTTGCCGCTATAACAACAAATACAAAAAACAGAATAAAGTAATATTTAAAGGGAGCCTCCTTTAAATATAATCTATACAACAAACGTCACTTTTTTATAGTTTTTACAGATAATGGAAAGGTTCATATGCAACTCCGACTCACATTTGGCCGATTTTTATTTTATGTATTTTAAGATCAATAGATTTGAATATTGTATTTTGTTTAGTCATCGACAGGTTGTAATATAGAGAAACAAAAAACATCCTATTAATATGGATGGATATTTGTTACTCTATCCCGTAAAAACTATTGAATGTTACTATACATAGAGATGGCCATTATTACAATAACAGGTTATAATAACATGTTATTCTTGCACAACATATAACGAAATTATTGAATTCTTACTCATCCTGTTATCCTGTTATTGCTGTTGACTGTTGTTAGAGCTTATACCTTTTGCCAATTGAAATAATGTCGAAATAAGAGTAAAAGAGGTAAAAAAAGGTCGTCGCTTCTCCGACTACGATTTTATACGTATTGCCAACAGTTATTGAAAACAACACTTCAAATAACAGGATAACAGGATAGTAGTTTCTGACAAATGTTATTGAAAAATCATCAGAATAGCACATAAGCTACTTTTTAAACGACGAGATTAAAAAGTGGGTATATTTTTTACGCAATAGGTATTATAAGTTGGAAGAAATTTTGTGCTTTGATAATTTTGCGGGCCAACCTGTGAGCGGAAAGCTAGTATGAAATATATCTATAAAATATCACGAAGACCAAATTTTTTACGGAACATAATTACTACGTAAGCCGATTCTAGGATTAGCGAGCTCTACTGAGTGCATTTATTTTTATTCATCTTTTGCCGAGATGGGATAGATACTCGTGAGAGCACTTAATTGCATTGAAAGTTCCTGCTCCAACGTTGGAGAGTGCTCCATTTTTTCTATACTGTAAACTACTTTTATTACATTCGTACTTGCTTCTCTATATTGCTTTACCTATTCATAATTAATGTTGCGTTAACATAATAAAAAATATAATTAATTAAAACTAAGAACTAAAACTATTTTTAACATACCTACACAAAGTATTTTTATTACCTTATCGAAAGGGCAAAAATGGGATCCACTACAAAGACTCCGTTGTCCGTCTGTCTGTCACCAAACTGTATCTCATGAATTGTGATAGGTAGGCAATTGGAATTTTCACAGATAATGTATTTTTGTTGCTGATGTAATAACCAATACTAAAATATAGTATAAAATAAATATTAAACGGTGCTCCCATAAAACGTACGACCGGACCAATAGATGTCGCTATCCATATTCAGATCGATCAGAGACAACGAGTAATTGCACGATATATTCTCAGAATAACTTGTTTACTTTCACTACATAATAAATAATTATAATGAAATTAATTTAAAACGTGATATTATCGGCCATTTTTAAAAGCTTTTATTTAACTTGCATTGTATGTATGTGGGTATGAATGTTCGGGTAGAATCTTAGAATTCAATTTTGAAGTAGATATCTTCATCCGATTGAGCTGAAATGTTGTATACACGTTTAGTTTGGATGACAATGCATGATAAGGTACAAGATGGCGGAATATTTGTTTTTAAAACACTTCTACAATATGGGTATCAAATGAAAGGGTTCGTTGGAAGCAATTCAAAAAATAAAAAAGCTTTTTCAAAAAAGTTTGTCTTGCTATTAATTTATTATAGAGCTATAGATATGGTACGTTCGCGAGTCCGACTTACGCTTGGCTGATTATTATACATTATTAGTTCACCCGACAAGCTTTGTACCGCCTAATATTAACAATTAATATTATGGACAAACATGAAGTGACCTTCTCCTGACGAAAATTAACACAATAAAATATAATGAGCGAAATTGTTCCATCCGTTTACGCCAGACGAGATGAATAAGAGTTTATTTCTATCTATGCACTAGCAACGTTAATTCGTCGTCGATTTTAACGACACCCTGTTGATAAAATTTTTTTCTAGCCTTCGAGCTGATAGTAGCATTTTTCGTTCCGTTGTCCCCCCATCGAGTAGAAAATGGAATACTATTCTCGGGCAGTAAAATAAAAGAGATAATATTTATAAAAATAAAAAATGTTTTCTTTTTAGTATTTATTGAAGGATTATTAATAATTCTATTTATTTATGTTTCAAGTAATTTATTAATTTTATTTTATATTCTAGAATTTTGATTTTAATTTTTATTATATAAATAATTTGTATTTTGTAAATAATATTATAAATTTCGATGTAAATTACCAATTTTTTTTAATAATACTATTATTTATTTATTACTTTAATAACTGTAGTTAAAATTATTAATATTGTTTTGGAACTTATGAATAATTTACTTACTAATGATATATAAATTTGCATCACTACGAAAAACTAACCCATTTTTTTTTATTAACGTTTTATCCATTAACTTAACTACACCATCACAAATTTCTTCATGATGCAGAAGAGTGGTAAGTGATAACCAAGATTTTATTTTTTTATTGTCCTATATCTGTTTACTATGCTTGCCTGATAAAACCAAAAAGCTAGTATAAGTTGAACTATACGTTCAAAGATTTCTATACAATTTATAGTTGGACCATTAATGCAGAGACTCTGTTATATCTATACTACGACTTGGACAAAAATTTGGGATAGTTTATCATTAGGTAAAAAAGGTAAGCTGCAAATAAGCCCACGATGCGACGTAAAGATTTACATTTCATACTTTTTTTCCAAAGACTACTCGTATTTGTGTAGTGGTAGTAGCATCGGAAAAAGTAATTTTTGGAAAGAAAGTTTTAAGTGTTAAAGCTTAAAGTTTGTTATGGCAAGGGTCATAGCCGAAATATCGAATATGATCTTTTATATTGATCCAATATTATTTGTGTATACTTATATAATATTGGTGAAAATAGCTAAATTCGGAAACAATTAAAAATAATACTAAAATACAATTTATTAAAAAGTGTATTTCAATGAACTTAAAATATTCTCTCGGACATGTCGGTATCGACGTTCGATTTTCGTTTGATAACAGTTGGCCGTCCGGATTATCCGTATAACTGATGGCCGGATAATCGAGTCTCTACTGTATACAACACCGACATAGATCAAATATTTGAAAAGTAAAATATTTTGTCGGATATTTCACTTTCCAAACACATACGACGTATCGTCACTTGTACGTATATTTTACAAAACTTTCTTACAATATGTTATTACCGGATAGGTCATTAACTAAATGTTAATCTTATTTATGATCTAGCTGTGCTCGCGACTTTACGGCCACGGGATAGTGGCGCACAGGCTACAACATCTATAGTGTGTATAGGCCGAGGTGGTGGTGGTGAAAAAAACTGGACAAATAAAATAACTGATTTAGCTTAAAGTAAGTAAACTATATACTTGTGTTGTGGGTGTTAGTTAATGATACCTATAAGTTAAAAGGCAAAGAGCTTTTTAGAAAAAGCTTTTATTATTTTTCGAGTCTCAACAAGTCCTTCCATATGATACCCATATTGTAGAAGTTGTTTGAATACAACTATTCCGCCATCTTGGTTGCTCCGCCATATTGGATTTAAAATGATGTCATGTACCGTATTGTGCATTGTCATCCAAACTAAACGTGTATACAATATTTCAGCTTAATCGGATGAAGATGTCTACTTCCAAACTGAATTCTAATATTCCACCTGAACATACATACTTACATACATACAATGCAAGTTAAATAAACGCTTTTAATTAATATATAGAAATATTCGTGTACCAGCATAAGTTTAATAAACGCTCAGACCTAGAAATACAGACATATATATTCATCACAAAAATGACAGCCCCCGTCGAGAATTGAACCCGACCCTCGTAGGTGGTCGGTGGTCGGCGTAGATACACACTAAAACGTAAAGGGTGGCGTGCAAATCTTTTTATCTTAGTAAAGGTGTTGTGGTCTACGAGTCAGACATATTTTTAGACAATTATTTCTTCTTATACGATAGCCAGCAAACTGTTTCAGCAGATATATCACGAAGCTATTGGAAAATCTTTTCACTTCACTTTCACTTCGGACGTTAGCTGAATCTTCCACTTAAGACATAATTCATGTTAATGTAATACTCATAGCATATACAAATAATATCTCAATTAGAATACCATAATATATTTTAAGAGTCTTCAAATAAAGAACGCATATTTAATATTTTTTTTATAAATCTGAACTACATCGATGAACATAAGTCTAATTTATTTAGAAATTAGGCAAAAGTCTAATTTTCAATTGTTACATTTGATTGTCCACTTACTGTTGATAAAACTATAGACATGGTTTATATCAATTTGGTGGTATGTAATTATTGAAGAAAGGAAATAAGCTTTGCGCAGTTTTACTGAATTTATATTAAATTGTTTCAAAGAAAACCTAGATTAATGTCTAGATTTTCTTTGCAGTTGATTAGAAATTTGTATTTTACTTTAAGTGACTATATAATGTGTAAGAGATAACGGTGTCCTATTGACACCATAGATGTGCAAGTCTACTAGAACGTAGGCCTACCAGACCGAAACACGACTATCTTATTATATCGGCAGGGATACCCGGGGGAATTGCAGCACTCTACCATCATTAAGTATTTAGTAGTCCCAATATTATAGTTACAAAGCCCCGAGATGACTCAGGTGCGGGAACAGCGTGGGTAAAATCGCAAAGAACAACTAGTGTCATAATATGGACAAAGTTGGCATGTATGCTTTGCTTGAAATATGTACATACTTTTAAGCTGTTCCAATTTAGCTCGACCAGAAGAGGGCAATTACAGGCTTAATAAAAGACAACTGCAGTTGTCACAAATATCTACGGCTTTTGGGTCGGTTTCACAGAGATACGGCAGATATGTGCGGACGACTGAGATGAGTACTAATCCTGGAATAATCTTAGTTGGTGTTAAACGATGTTTTAGCGATCCATGTGTGTCTCCCGGACCGGATTCGTCTGTGCTGTGAAACCGGCCTCAGTGCAGTAGATCACAGTGGCCGGCAAGCGAACACTTCCCATTATTCATCGCCAAAACACGACCCAACCGCTTGACCACTTTGCACTAGCCTAAAATCTAGTCATTAGTTTATTTAATTACTAACTGTTGTCTGCGGTTATGTTTGTGCAATGATGGTCATTTAGATCTACGTGTTGGGATAATTAGGGTTAAATATTAATGTCTGAAACCAGTATAAGAAGGAAGTATGTTTGAATAAAAAACCTGTGTTTAAACATCTTCACAAATGGTAGCCGGTAAATTTACTCACGCAAGAGGTTTACTACCCCAGCCTCAGGTTGGCAACGCAACATTTCCGCCTTTGGTGTCTTTAGACGACGTGTATTTCTTACCATCATGAAATTCGTCTGCCTATTTGCCTTCCAATATCATAAAAAAAAGAAATATAAAAAAACGCAGCACACACGTTTTCCTACAATTACAGTACCATGGGTATCAATCATATCAATATTCGGGGTTCCAAATTCTTATGTGTCATATGCAATAAGGAATACTCGTAGAAAGAGGATACTGCAATCTGGACATGTTATAATAACGCCACAATAGGCTGAAATGATGATGAAACAAAACAAAGCACAAGGTTTCGAAATTTACACAGATATTTCAGACCATATTAAGTAATTTCACTCCATCTAGCGGATTAGAAATGTCTACTGTAGTAAAGGTCAGATCACATAGTACTATAACAATGAGAGAATTCATTGAAATTTAAGCAGCTGCTAAAAAAAATACTGCGCCTTAAAGAAATCTTTTGCTTCCTTTCGTTTTTTTGCTTTAGTCCGTCTGTCTTTTGGTCTGTTTATCAATCACCAGGCTATATCTCATGAACCGTGATACCTGGCCAGTTAAAATGTTCACAAATGAATGCATCATTTCTGAAAAATTGGCATCAAAGGCCCGTGGACCCACCAATTTGTCCTACTGGTGGGTCCACGGTATACCACTATGTACCCGCAGTCCTACTGAGCTGGGGTGAATTTATCGACATATTTATTCGTATAATTTAAAAATTAATCAAACAAACCACTTCATAGTATTAGAACATATTTAACACTAACCCAAGTGATACATCTATTCTAATCATTTTCAGTCACTCATGTAAAGCAGTATGTGTTCATGCACTGCTTTGACAGAACATTCTTTGAACTCCGGAGTTCTGGGTAGTAAATATAGATAAATATTATTTGAAATTGTCATTGTTAGTTGGGTATTTTCATGGTTTTGAGCAAAATAAATTAATTTTTGTTAACAGAAAATCAATATTGGTCATTTTCTGGAAATTTTACGTTGAATTGAAAGGGTGTGACATTAAATAAAAAATAAAAGTATTAGCCTATATTAGAGGCTAATATTTTTAATTTTTATTTAACGGAACAGCTAACGTTGTTTTACTTAGGTACTTTAAAAAAAAAGTGTAGATTCTAATACGGGTACACTATGATATACCGTGGACCCACCAGTAGGACAATTTGGTGGGTCCACGGGCCCTTCATGAAAATTGGCGCTATAACAACAAATACTAAAAACATAATAAAATAAGTATATAAAGGATGTTGCCATACGACAAATGTTATTTTCGTGCTATTTTTATAAATAATGGTACGCAACCCTTGTGCGCGGTTCCTACTCGCACTTGACGGATTTTATTAGGTATGTAATTTAAATGGAAGCTGTGCTGCAGTTGTGCAACCCTACGAAACAAATAATAAAATATTCATACGCAACGGAGGTGTGAGCTCGCATAATAAATATTTGCAGAAATGAAAAGTTTTCTTTTGAAACTTATTCGACATATTTAATTGCAAGTATTCCTTGAAATTTGTTGCCTTATTTTTTGATAAATACCTGATACAACATTCAAAGAAAAAAAAAAGTCTTTATCAGCTGCTAAAATTAATTTTAAAATATAGACATTGATATAATATCATTCACATTAAATTTATCTCTAAAACTGCTAGACTGATTTTGATAAGATCTACGCTGGCAGATAGTTGATGTAAATATAAGTTTTTATAGGTTTTTTATATGTACAAACTTATATAATTATAAAATTGATAAATACAAGGGTATGACTGTGAACAAATTGTATTTGAAGCGTTTAAAACTTATTCTTAAAAATGTAGTCTTATTAAAATTGTTGTCAGGAGTATCTTCAGATAATTTAGTAACTTTAGTAACATGAACATTTTTAATTATTATCAGAATATTTAGCTTGAACGGTGTAATTTCTCTTCTTGGCGCTCGATGGGACAACATTTTCGAAGATAAATATTTTAATTTAAATTTTTTAAACCTTTAAATTCATGAATATGTTTGATTCATGTCCAAGCTTCACAGCGCCGGTACCGAAATGTGCACGCTTCTGAGTTTACACTGTGAAACTAAAGCTTGAATGTACTATCTGCAGATTATGCTCCTAACAACGACCTATCCACAATATTAAACATCTATCTCATTCTAATAGTGCTAGCTTCACTCTAACGATGCCGATTTATTTTGACATTTTAAACTCCACAAAACTTAGAAAGAAAGATCGTCCAGTTTAGATAGAATACGAAATAGTCAGTTGTAATAGTCAATATTTTTATTTAAAACTATCTGCCCTGACGAACTTAAAGAATGAAAATTACGTTCAAAACCAATTGATTTTGGTTTTATCAAATCAAAAACTACTTTTCAAATTGAATTTGATTTTGGGACGACTTTTAATATTGACATAAATATTTATACGATACTAACGTCACTCTATTGTTTTGCCTTCCTCCATTAAAACTTGAACCTTATGATATGGTATTAAAGTTTATCTTTTGTATGAAAATATAGAAAAGTATTTAAGATTATTTTAGGAAACTTTTTAAATGTATCCGTAGGAATCATCCTCGTATTTCTACGAATATTATAAAAACGTTAGTAAAGAAATCAGTCCAGCCGTTTACGAATTTTGAGCTTTTCAATTTTGAAGTAGATATCTTCAACCGATTAAGCTGAAATTTTGTATACACGTTTAGTTTAGATGATAATAAAGGGCTCGTTGAGAGCAACTCAAAAGATAATAAAAGCTTTTTCTAAAAAAATGTTTTTGCTTTTTGATGGACCACTTTGAATCTCTTTTTTAATGTCAATTCACAGAACGGTTTCCACCGTCTTTTAACAATATGCAATTATATTTGCCATTCGAACAAACAATTATATTATTTAGGTTTGTAAAGGGACATTTTTCTGTAAATATAAAAAAGCCTCATACACTGTCGAATACATTTGGTATTTCATGAATGTTAACGATATGAAGCCAAAAAGTGTGTTATTCAGCTATTACTGTTAGCTTCGTGTATAATGGCGACATAGTAAAAAAGAAGTGTGTTATTCAGCTATTACTGTTAGCTTCGTGTATAATGGCGACATAGTAAAAGTTTAAGACATAGTTAAAAATGTTTGATTCACGGATCAAAGTTTGACACTGCGCCGGTGTGGAGATGCGCACGCTCGTGAGTTTACACTTTCGTGATGACGTCGGTCCTCAACGTCACAGCACGGTGGAGGCAGTGGTATATGGGCCGGTTTCGGGCGGTCCGTAGCGCACGCCCCACGGTATCGATCGTGCGCGCGCCACTGCGCACGTCGGCACTCTCGCAGCTCGCCAGGGCGTCCACACTGTCGCTGTAGTCATGCGCGTGTCTCCTCTGCCATCGCATCGACCGACATTAGAGTAGCATTAAACGCGCGAGTGCCGCGGTCGCGCTCGGCGGCCTCCTCGGACCCACGTTCACGCCTCGCAGCCGCCGCCGCCGGTTCTAAGGTCGTTCCTCCATGTGTGTCCGGATTGGGTTCAAAAAATTGATCGGGGACGGTGGCCGCGGGCTGGCGATGAGCTCCAGCTAATCGCTAGGTCCAGGTGGATGAGGAACGGCGACCTTGAGACTTTCTAACACCGTCCGCCGCTGCACCACCTACCATCGTAGACACCACCCCAAGGTAGGTAATACAATAGGGTAGATTCCGAAGTCGTGCATGTATCGATGTTAATGACTATACCGTGGCATATGTGCTCGGTATTGCAGTATACCGCCCGTGAACTGTGTGACACAGATTCGTTTATGTAAGTGCTGTCGTCAATATCGCAAAAGTCGTTGGCAATAGAAAGAGAGAATAACCTTACTGAAAGAAAGAGAAGGAAGACATTCATCAATATCAAAAAGTTGATAATAATTGTCCTAAATAACAGTCAATTGTAATATTTACGTCTGTATGTGTATTAAACAAAAGCAAATCTCGTGTGATGACATTCGACGTTAATATTAAAAGACGAAGTTAAAGGATTCATTACAGATAAGTACGACGGAAGTTAAAGCTGAGACGTGATCGTAGAAGATGCTTTTTTAATTTTTATATTGCCGTGCACATTATATTTACCTTGCGATTGTCTACTTTAATATAGCGAATGTTATTTATTCACTATCAGTTTGAAAGTTATTTGTCAATATGATTTCTTAAAATAATAACAAGAAAATAGGCGCTATTATTAAAAATATGGATTACGTATCTATAATATCGAACTGAATTATTTATGAAATATTGAAAGCGTTACAATATGGCATTGCGAATGAAATTTGTTAAAAGATTAGAACCCTTGTTCATCAACGTGGAGGAACCATGTTCTTTAACGGAGAAAATAACGTTCTAAAATAAAGAATATTCAAGAAACACTTCAATAGAGTATATTGGAGTTAAAGCTATTTGCTATACAGAAGACAAATACATACCATTTTCAAATACGTATATAATACGAATACGAATTCAATTTATTAATACATAAAACAATAACGACATCTGTGGTTTAACCCTCATTTACTCCTTAATTTGGTAGGGTATTATCATTAAGGTAAAACTTATCCTACCCACTGCAATTTTAAAATTCGAATGGCATTTCTAGAGACTAGAACGTTCAAACATGTAAAACCTTGAGAATAACTATATTAATAAGCAGTCGCAGTTTCCAGCGGCATCTTTCGCTCTCGTTCCGCACTTGAAGGTCGTGGCGTAATATTATATTGCCTGCAACCTTCCTAGACAACTCGCCTATCCAAATACTAAAAGTATATTTTAAATATATATTAAACAACGAAACTTTATAGCTTAATTTGTGTAGAATTTTAGCTGTCCATTTATTTGACATATTAGTTTAGTATAGTAATGAGTTATCCTAAAAAAAATCTCCAAATTCATAATTTTAATGCAATAACATATAAGGTAAATAAATATCACTCACACTAAACTTGTTTACTAATATATTGAAATGTTCTATCAATATATTACAATGATAGTTGGTACCTATATATACTTTCTAATTAAACTTTAAATTATTAGTTTTTTTATTTATACTTTAACGGGTATACTATAGATGTTACATACATAAAAAGCCTTCTCTTGAATCACTCTATCTACTTAAGAAAACCACATCAAAATCCGTTGCGTTGTTTTAAAGATTTAAGCATACATTGGGATATAGGGACAGAGAAAGCGACTTTGTTTTAAAGTATTTAGTGATGACTGCTTTACACACGGTTATCGTTTTTTATTGTATCAAAGAATCAAAAGTAATTATTATCAAGCCCATACATGCGCTATCAGCCGATGATATTTATTATCATTATCAGAATTAAAACGAATCTTCATTGACAACTAAGAGTTATTATGATTACATAACTTCTATATTCTTCTACATTCTACATCATTTACTTACTATGTATAAAATAATTATAAAAATTAAAAAAAACGGAGTAAAACTGCAAAAAAAAACAACTTTAGCTTCATTCATATATCAAGATAATATATGACTCTCTTTACTAATATTTAAACAGTATTATCTGCATAAAATTTATATGTGACCACATAAAAATAATTGGAAATTGACCGATTAATAAATATACAAAGGTTCAAAAACAAAATACAGACGAGTTGATAAGCACCGTATATTTTTTTAACTCGGCCAACAATAATAATTACACAGATGTTATTATTCTAAGTTCTAGAATTTACTCAATAATTATGTTTTATTACAAAGATTTATAGAAAAATGACGATAAACTTAAAAGTACTTAAGGTAGATATAAATTCTAATAATACCCAATTAAAATACTAACAGAATAAGCGCGTTTATCGAACTAAAAAAAAAAAGAAAAAACGAAACCACAAAGGTTTCCGTACCATTATCTATAAAACAAAAAAGAAACATGTTTGTTGTATCGGAGACCCTTTTAAATATTAATTTTGTTCTGTTTTTAGTATTTGTTGTCAAAGCGGTAACAGAAATACATCATCTGTTTTCAAATTTCTAGCCATTACGGTTCACAAGATACAGCTTGGTAACAGGCAGACCAATAATCAAACAGATGTCTTAATCCAAATGAAACCAAAAAAAAGCTGTCAATCAATTGTCATAAAATGTTTACACCTTTAAATAATGAACCGCCATTTTGAATTTACCGATTAATCGTCCAAAAATATATAAACGATTTGAGAACCTTCTTTTTTAAATCGGCAAAAGTAATCTAATATAACATAAACATTTTAATAAAGATTTACGTATAATATGGCTGTTGTGGCCAAGTGCATATGATAAATAAAATCTAACTTTTCTTATGACCACTAGGTCATAAGAAGAGTTAGTTGGCAGCCATAAAATATATGGTATATTATATTATGGTCGAGGGGTTAGCATACACGCCTCAGTTCGATTCCCGATGGGGACGTGCATTTGTATGATTATAAAAAAGTACCTCCACGCCTATTATTCCCGATCACAAGGTACAAGTCGTGGATATATATATATATAATATCCACGACTTGTAAGTCCAGTAAATATACTAGGACATCCACGATTAGCCAAGGTACTAGGGCCATGATGTGATAGGTGGCAAACTTATCGCCACTTCGGGCACATTTCAATCCCGGGCGTATAATTATCATAAATACATATATAAATGTATAGGGCATATATAAATGAACACATATATCTGTATTTCCGGGTCTGGGTGTTTATTAAGTTTAGGTATCTATTTATGTATTGCTTGACCTCCTCGTTGGCCGAGTGGCTAGCGTACACGCCTAACCGCATTGACTAACCGCGAGGCTTGGGCTCGATTCCCGACGGGGTCAGATATTTGTATGATGAATACAGAGGTTTGTATTTCCGGGTCTGGGTGTTTTTTAATTTTATTCTTGTATCTATTAAAGTATTTCTATGTATTAGTATCGTTGAATAACACCCATAACACAAGCATTTATTTCTTTACTTTGGGGCTAGATCAGTTTGTGTAATTTTTCCAATAATATTTATTTATTTATTTCTATGTATGAGTATCGATGATTAACATCCATACTCTTATCATATAATTTCCTTACTTTGGGGTTAGACTTAGATCAATTTGGGTGAATTGTTTATGTCAAAATCACGTTGCATGATGAGATCATCCTTTATATATTAATAATATGTTGTTTTTAGTATTTGTTGTTATAGAGGCAACAGAAATATATCATTTGTGAAAATTTCAACTTTTTTTACGATTACAGTTTATGAGATACAGCATGGTGATATACAGACAGACAGCGGAGCCTCAGTAATAGGGTTCTGTTATTACGCTTTGGGTTTAGAACCGTAAAGCTTTTGTTGTGAGTTACGCTAGGTAGAAGCTACTGCGAAGAACACGACCTTTGTTTTTGTTACTTAGATATCAATTTGTAAAAAATGGCAAATATATATAAAATGGATGTGGCAATATCGCAAAGTAGTTGAACCGACTCGTACTTGGCCGGTTTTTTATTTTTAGTATATTGAAATTCTAATTCGTAGTATTTCGTAGCAGAGGAGTCGTAGCTTTGTGTAGCCTACGTAGCATGTAAACTAGCGCTTTCATCTTATACCACGTAGCAGGCTGTAGAAACAATGCGTATACGATTATGCTTTAACATCAATCTGTATATTTTTATAAGGTTTTTAGAACTGCTTAAGCTAGCAAGTACATTTAAAAGGCCAAAAGGTTTTATATTTATTATATTTACGAAAAACAAAAAAAATATTATTATGACAGTCTTTGATGTATGTTAATTTTTTATGAATTATATTGAATTATTATCAATTCTGATATTATATAATTTGATAACGATATTATAAAATTACCTATACCTATATATTATATATTGTATGATATAATTATTGACGTTTACTTTAACGCAAAACGAATACATACGCATTAACATTTTATTTACTTAACATTTATTTTAAAAGTACTATCTGGACGTTACGACAGAGTGTCCGCAATATTAAACATCTCCTCATAGGGCCGGCTATCTCACTCTGACAAGGCCGGTTTATTTTGACTTAACTCGACAAAACTAACAGAAGAGGAGGTTAGTTTGTTTAGAGAGAGTTAGAAATATTACATATTCGAGACAGGTCTTTTTTAGGAATGTTATCCCCACTTGGCAGCTTTAGCTTCATGACTGATTTATAGCACATACTTTCAAGATTTTTTTATGAGATGAGACAGCGAACAGGCACACGGGTCTCCTGATGGTAAGAGACAACCGTAGCCTATACACTCCACAGATGTTGTAGGTGCGCTGCTGTCCAGTGGTCGGGCTGTTAGACCTTATGTGCAACTACTGACTACCCTACGGATTGGAACACGACAATGTCATTATGGCGGCAGGAATAAATAAGGCAATAGATCCCTACCCGGGCCAGTTGCTGCACAGCACTCTCCCACCAGTGGTCATGTTGATAGTAACCCAATTAACCTTTGCTCGCCTCTTACGAGCTGCCTAGTAAGAAGGCAGTTGGTCTATTCTACATGGAGAACCCGGACCAACACGGGGAAATTATTCATACATATTCATTACAAGCTTTCAAACTGTTATAAAAAAATAAGATTTGAAGTGGAGTCGGTCTTTGTTAGGAATGTAATCTCCAGATCTCTAGAGTTGGTATTTATTAACATTTTGATGTCTTTTTGACTGGAGGCTTTTTTTTATGATAAGGGAAGACAAACAAGCAGACAGATTTTATGATGGTAAGAAATACACGTTGCCTACAGACACCTAAGGTAGAAATGGTGTGTTGCCAACCTGAGGCTGGAATGGTAAGCCTCTTGCGGGAATAAGTTTACTAGCTACCCTACCCTCCAAATCAGAACACGACAATGGCGAGCACTGCCGCTATCGTGGCAGGAATAGGAAAGGTGGTGGTACCAATCCGGGCGAGTCGTTGCAAGACTCTACCACTTAGTCAATGTCACGGTGTTGGTGACAATAGACCCT
>DVZL01000086.1:0-31263 GCA_018236625.1 Lasaia peninsularis
TATGTATTAGTATCGTTGTCTAACACCCATAACACAAGCATTTAATTTGCTTACTTTGGGGTTAGAATTATTTGTGTAGTTTGTCCAATGATATTTATTTATTTATTTACTTATTAATCCCAGGCAACGTTATTTTATGTAGAACTGTCATGTATGTATGTATGTTTCTTTGTTAATACTTTCAAAAAAGCGTCAAAATAAGGGACTTAACATTAGTTTCTAACATCTCGTTGTCTTTCGTTTATTTGCTTAAAGACATTTTGTAATTTTGTTTTTCAGAAAGTTACAATTTATAAAATAACTATTTCATCTCTGCTTTTATGAATTACTAGCTGTGTCCGAGACTTTGTCCGCGTTTTTATTTAATTATTCTGATACATTTCAAAAAAAAAAGTAACGTAAGCCGTTCCTTGTTACATTAGCTGTCTGGCAATGAAAGTCTCGTCAATATTGGTCCATTCGTTTTAGAGATTAGCGGCTAAAAACAGATAGACTGACAAAACTTCTAAAAAAATGTTGTTTGGGTAAACCTTTTTTACTAAATGCATATTATGTAAGTTTACAAAGTAGATATACCAGAATAATATTTTTTTATAATTCCTATCTCTTTGTCTGTCTGTCCGTCAGCCTGTTTGTCGGTCTTTCTGTCTGTCTGTTTGTACCCGCTAGTCTCTGAAACGGCTGGACCGATGTTGACGGGACTTTCACTGGCTGACAGCGGATGTAATAAGGAAAGGCTTAAATTACTTATTATATAGAATTTTATCTTAGAAATGTATAAAATAAAATAATTATAAAAAAAACGCGGACAAAGTCTCGGGCACAGATAGTAATTAATAAAAGCAGAGATTAATTAGTTATTTTGTAAAGTGTAATCCTTACTAATATTATAAATGCGAAAGTAACTCTGTCTGTCTGTTACGCTTTCACGCCTAAACTACCGAGCTGATTTCGATAAAATTTAGTACAGAGATGGACTTGACCTTGAGGAAGGACATAAGCTACTTTTTAACCGACTACATTAAAAAGAAATATGTTTTTACGCAATAAATATTATAAGTCGGAAAAATGTATGTCCTTTGAAAGTTGTCTGTGTTATTGAAATAATTGACGCGGGCGAAGCCGCGGGTGGAAAGCTAGTTATCTATAAAATAAAAGAACAATAAAAATGACTTTAAGCAAATAAACGAAAGACCAAGAAATGTTGGAAACTAATCTTAAGTCCCTTATTTTGACGCTTTTTTGAAAGTATTAACAAAGAAACATAAAGGGAAACCTTTTCAAACGTCGTGAAAGTTTTATTACAAATACTACCCAAAAAGATTACAAGGGTAGCAAATCTATCTTCGGACATACAAAGCCTTATCTATCGAAGAACAAGTCCTTGTGTGATATAACAACTGTGTTTCTATTTCAAATATTGATTTACCCCAAATATTTTAAAGGAAATCGTCATTAAAAATGTCATTAAAACAATATTGTTAGTCACTGATAAAGAAAACTGGCCAAAAGCAAGTTCGATTCACGCACGAAGGATTTATTTGAAAAGAGCAAATAAATTATACATTAATAAGGAGAAAAAAAAGTTATTGTATGGGAGCCTCTTTCTAATATTTTTAGTATTTGTTGTTATAGCGGCAACAATATTAGTAATATGTGAAAAATTCAATTTTATAGCATTTATGGTTTATGAGGTACATACAGACAGACACACAACGGAATCTTAGTAATCGGGCTGCGTTTTTACCATTTCGGTATGGAACGCTAAAATAAGAAACACTAATTTGAATTTTCTTTGTAAGTATCTTGAGTTTTATTGAAGTACACTTTTAAGAGTTTTTTAGGTTTAGACGTTTTTCACTAAGAATATGAAATAATATATAACCTGCTTTTATATATTTCAAATACTTAGTGATATGCCCATTCAATCTTAATAAATAACTTAATAGATCATGAAATTAATTGGTCTTCATGAGTCAATTCGATATCACTCACCAAATGAAGTCTATAACCCTATTATCCGTATATGAATATTCATATTCAAATGTCCAGTAATATAGAACGTTTCTCCCTAAAACAGGGCAAAATTACAAAATAGAAATAATGTGTATTTCACTAGTAAGAGAACCCTTTAATTGGTTGACTCGATTACTCTATATCTGTTTTTTTTTATGAAATAAGGAAGTGAACAAACTCAAGGCTTTCCTGATGGTAAACGACAACCGTGACCTATAGACACGATAGTTGTTATAAGTGCGTCCCTGTGCTATTGCTGGTGTTTTAGGCTTAGTGTGCAAGTCTACAGGCTATCCTACCCTCCGGACCGGAACACGATATTGTCCTCATGGCAGTAGATTAGGTATTTTAATAACCTATATTCACCTCTTACAAGCTCCCTGATAGAAAGGTCTATTTTAGATAGAGGACACGGCAAACACTTATAATTTTTTTTCTTCAACCCTTTCAACAACGCGCAGCACCTCCCTTGTGCTTCAAAGTGCTATCTAAAATAAATAATAAATATTACTGGACAAATTACACAAATTGATCTAACCCCAAAGTAAGCAAATTATATGCTTGTGTTATGGGTGTTAGACAATGATACTTAGACATAGAAATACTTAAATAGATACAAGAATAAATTTAATAAACACCCAGAACCGGAAATACAAACATCTATGTCCCCGTCGGGAATCGAACCCGAGCCTCGCGGTTAGTCGATGCAGTTAGGCGGGTACGCTAGCCACTCGGCCAACGAGGCAATCATATGAGTGCGATCCGTAAAGTTTGTGTAGTACTCGTGCTCCTGCTCGTGGATCGCATTCATAATATTGGGATCAGAGAAAGAGTGGAATTGAAAGAAAGTGTTGGTGTAAACATGAGAAAAGGCATACTCCGATGCTTCGGTCACGTGGGAAAAATTAAAAAGAAGAAAGGTCGAGAAAAAAGATTTAAATGCGAATATGGATGGCTCTAGGTATCCGGTAGTCGTGTTTGTACAAGGAAGTTAGCAAGACTCGATACTATCTCCCTACCCGGCAAGGGACTTGGCGTGAATGTATGTTATAGAAATAGTAATACAGGGAATATTTCCCTAAAATATGGGAAAATGTTGTAAAATGGAAACACTAAATAACAGAACAGTAATAAAGTCGCTCTGACCGAGTGACCCGTTCGCTCTACGTCTCCTCAATATGACGTTTTCAATAATGCGGTCAGCACCGCTCTCTGCTCGATTAAATTTTTACCATTTTCTTAGCGGAATAATTCCTACAATATTGAATAAAACAAATATTATAATAATGAAAGACAGATTTTTTGTAATAGCAAGGAATAACTTCTCTACCCTTAGAGAGTTAGTTTTACATTAGACAATATCTGGGTCGGCTATCTAATCTAGAAAGTAATTTAATCATTGATATGAGGCGATAATCGAACCTAGTCTATCAGTATGGAAATCCGAGGCAATGATCGCTAGACCCCCGAAGCTCTAATAGTTATAAATATAGTACGTTACCCATAGACATCAGTTATCTAATCTAAGATGAAGATATTAAATAACAAAGGTTATCTACTACATTTTTTTGAACGTAACATAACAAGAAAGAGTAATGACGTTTTAAAGATTGAGCTAAAAGAAGGAGGCGTAAGACTCAATCAATAAAAAACATTCTAACTGGTTTCTAAATACTAAAAAACTTTATTACGTAATTAGGACTAAGATACCACCAATACATCACGGGACTCATATCGTTGCCTAAGATCGCGTGTGCCTGTGTTTGTGTGTGTGCGAGTTTGTTTATTTGTTTGTCCATCTTTAACGGCAAAACGAAGCGGCGAATTGACGTGTTTTTGAAATGGAGATAGTTAAAGGGTTAGAAAGTGAAATAGGTACTTCCCGTCTCTTTCTAATCCCCCACTTCTCTAAAAAGGTGAGCTTTGTATAGAGTATTCCACGATTTTCGAGCATATTTTTTTTGCAAATCTACCTTCAACCCATTGGAATAGGTGGTGAAGTTTTGTATCTATGTGTCTTCGCAAAATCTGTATAAGTAATTTAATTAAAACAAATTAAATAAACAATAAGAAAAAATCATCTAAATAAATGTTACTTATGAATTACGATAGATGGCGCTGATTAGACAAAGCCGCGGGCTTAAAATATTAAAAACGGAATAGAAAAAAACGTGACTAATAAATAGAACGTGATTTTTTGACTGTTTTTAAGATTATGTACCCAAAGGGTAGGAAACGGAACTCTATTACTAAGACTCCGCTGTCCGTCTGTCTGTTTGTCACCAGGTTGTATCTCATAAACTGTGATAGGTAGACTGTTGAAATTTTTACAGATGATGTATATCTATTGCCGCTATGAAAACAAATACTAAAAACAGAAAAAATATGTATATATAGGGTGCTCTCATACAACAAACGTGATTTTGCCGTTTTATAGATAATGGCACGGAACCCTCCGTGCGCAAGTCGGACTTGCACTTGGCCGGTTTTATTTTATCAAGTTTCGACTTTTATGTGTCATATTTTCTTTTTAACTCTTTTGTGTCGTTTGACAATTCATTTTTGTCTATAAATAGTAGTTGTTGCCCGAGACTTCGTTCACCTTATTTAATCTGTATAAACCTAATAATATATGGGGAATAAAAGTAGCCTATCACCTGAGTCCTTATCTATTAAAAAAACCGGCCAAGTGCGAGTCAGACTGGCGGACGATTGATTCCGTACCGTTAGCAAAAACAGCAAAAAAATCACGCTTGTTTTGTGGGAGCATCCTTTAAAAATTTATACTGTTTTTAGTATTTGTTCTTATATCAGCAACAAAAACACATAACCTATAAGAATTAGAATTTCCTAACTATCACAGTTTATGAGATACGGCCTATCACGGTGACAGGCAAACAGACAAACAGTTAACTCAAAAAATCACTGAACCAATCGTCGCAAGATGTTTATTGGACCACTTCTTTAAATCCCACTCATCGAAATTTGGTTGAAATTAATCTCGTGACTAACTAACAAAAAAAAACACATGAATTGAGAATCTTTTACTTTCTTAAAGTCTGTCCGTCTGTCTGTCACCAGGCCGTATATTAAGAACCGTCATAACTAGACAATTGAAATTTTTTCAAAGGATGTATTTCTATTGCTAATATAACTATAAATAAAATAAATATACAAAGGTTGAACAACAAACGCCATTTTCTTGTCATTTTTATAGATAACTAGCTTTCCGCCCGCGGCTTCGCACGCGTGAATTATTTTAATAACACAGACAATTTTCAAAGGCAGACATTACTCCAACTTAAAATACTTATTGCGTAAAAACATACCCTCTTTTTGATGTCGTCGGTTAAAAAGTAGCCTATGACCTTCCTCAAGGGCAACTCTATCTCTGTACTAAATTTCATCAAAATCGGTTCAGTGGTTTACGCATGAAAGCGTGACAGAGTTACTTTTGCATTTATAATATTAGTTGGGATTGTACGGAATACTTCATTCGCGTGTCCGACACGCACTTGACGAATATTATAAAAGATATATCCATAACTTAAATCTAATGTCATAAAAACTTATATACTGTTTTATATACAGACAGACAGACGAACGGACGAGCAAACATTGCAAAACAAGAGGTGTATTCAGTAAAAATCTTTTAAATTTGCATACAGACACACCAATTTTATTTATTTGTATAGATAACAATTCATAAACACTATTATATCTAAATAAATGCACTAATCAAACAATTAGGAAGCAAACTTTGTATTTAAAGTTGAACATTCAATGGGCAAAGTTGGGAGGTTACTTTAATATGAGGTTTTTTGAATCGTTTGTGAATTGTGTTCAGAGAAATTCAAACCCACGTTTGTAACCACATTTTCTACTTTTAACAAAGTGTCAAAGCAATTCTTTTGTTAGAAATAGATTTCAAATCATATTCAAAGGGATAATACGTCATGATATTTCTGTAAAACAAATTTGTGATATACTTTCTCAAGTTTATTTTCAAATGACGAATAAGTGAAACGATTCGACTGAATTTTCCCTCTTTAGGGTTACCAAAGTGTAAAACGGGACCCTATTACTTAGATTCCGCTGTCTTTATGTTTGTTAGTCTATCGGTCGTATATGTATGTACGTATGTATGTATGTATGTAAAGGAATCTCTAAGCTTGATTTTCGCCAAGTTCCAGCAGTCGGATTGATTTGAAACTTTGCACACCCATCAAGGACCGATGACAATGCAATAATATGAAAACAGTTCCTCATTACCCTTATTAGGATTTTCTCTGAACGATGATACAGAGACCACTGAGTGGTTCAATCCAAAAAAATCTAAAAGTATATTCTTAATTCCCCAATATATAGATTTTGCGAAGACTAAAAATTTAAAAATAAATGACAGTTTAAAAAAACTAAAAAACACGCTTTTATTGCTTGTACAACTAATAACTAGAAAATAATTCTTACTTATGAAGAGTTATGCTACAAGAGGAGAAAACCAAGCTTAAGTTTTTAACAAAATAATTTAATTCAGAGTAAAAAGCGTGGGGTGCTTGTTATTTAAAATATCATAATAATAATTATATAGGCAACTATATATTAGAGGTTAGTAATGAACAACACACAGTATAATGCACTCTGAATTAAATTGTTTCGTTAAAAACTTAAGTTTGGTTTTCTCCCCCTGTAACATGAACTCTTCATAACTTAGAATTATTTTCTAATTTTTAGATGTACAGGCAATAAACGCGTGTTTTTTTGTTTCTTAAACTATTATTTATTAAAGTAGTCGTTTAAAAAGTAGCACATGTGCTATTCTAACGTATAAGCTATTTTACTGTAAAGTTTTATCCAAATCTGTCCAGAAGTATTTTCGTGGAAGAGTGGAATACTTACAAACTTTCGAAATAATAGCATTAGTAGGATTAATATTAGAAAAACTTTTAGCTAAGGCGATCTTACGCGAATTTGTAACCTTTGTCAAACAACCTTCGTGGGAAAAACTTTATGTATATATTACCTCTGTACCAAATTGTATCCAAATCGGTTCAGTGACTTAGGCGTGAAAGCGTAACAGACAGACAAAGTTACTTTCGCACTTAAAAAATTAGAAGGGACAACGTCGTAGGTATGGTAGGTACTACCGCGTCACCTATTTTAATACTACAAATATAACTTACTTAAGGAGGTCTAATATTCAAAACGCAGCAAGCCATCAGTGTTATCTGTATGCACGACTTCTTGTCATTCTAAACCTTAAAAAAATCCATCAAGTGCGAATCAGACTCGCGGATGAAGGTTTCCGTACCAATGTCAGATACAGCCTGGTGACAGACAGATAGACAGACCGACGGACAGCGGAGTCTTAGTAATAAGGTTCCGTTTTCTTTCGAATATAGAAGTAACTTCTGCTTTATCCTTCCTTCTTCCTTCGTCCGTCCTAGAACAATTTTGTTATCGAATGATATCAGAATCGGCTTCCTAATTTAGAGAATTTAACAAAGACGAGACTGCCATCTGATCTCTGCAACACATAAGGACCTAGAATCAATTCTAGATTTTGTCAAATTTGAATACAACTATCCAGGTTTCCTCATGATGCATGGTACGTGGGCATAGAAAATGTACTTAAATTAGAAATCATTGGTACATGGTGGACTTCAAACCTCAGACTATCAGAATGGAAGTCTAAAGCGCCAGCCACTACACCACTGAGGAGGAAGCTTAATGGATGTCCCTCAATATAATTTTGGAATGCTTTGGTAAAATACTCGTTTTTTAGTTCAATAAAGCAAGTCATCTCTGGCCTAATATAAATAACTCGCATTAAAAACAAGCTAAAGCATGTTCAAACTTGGAAGCGATTCGAGAACTTTTTTATAGCTTGAATTTTATATTTTGAAGTGGTTGTGGCGTTTAAATTTGGACTATTATATACTTTTTTATTGAAATTCAGAAATTAAATTTTTAGCACTACCTTAACGAACACTTATGTTATTATAACTATATGTGCGCTAAATTTTAGTGTAATAGTTTATTAGAGCACAAGTGAACTTTGTACCGCCTAACAGTTAATTAATGTCGTGTGACTTGTTAGCTAAACTAATTTAGGCTTTACAAAATTATATTAATACAGATAGATTTATAATAGTATTTTATTAGTATGAATAATACATACAGAAAGAGAATAAAAATTAAAAAAATACAAAAATGTTTTCTATCAACCTATAGAATAAGACTTTAATTTACACAAAATAAATTTTTGAACGCACGCATAAATGTTTGAGGAACTTCTATGTATCTGATTAATGCAATTTTCAACCTTTTATTTGATTAAAAAATACGTACTAAAGTTATTCACCCTTCTTTAAATAGTTAAACAAAATACATTTCTGAGAGCATGCATAAATGTCAATCATTACTTACAGGTTATACAGTATTTGACACGATGGAAAACAAATGTTTGAGAAAGGAATGAACATTTACTGAAAATTATTGATCTTTCATAATTATCTATTCATCAAGTATTCAG
Organism: Lasaia peninsularis; assembly: GCA_018236625.1. Taxonomy (NCBI): domain Eukaryota; kingdom Metazoa; phylum Arthropoda; class Insecta; order Lepidoptera; family Riodinidae; genus Lasaia; species Lasaia peninsularis. The sequence continues at coordinate 8,552 of DVZL01000086.1, forward strand.
TGTTTTAAGATGTATCCTGCTATTCGGGGCGGAGAAAAGTCCAACAAATCAAAAACCATGATAATTGATTCAGCAAATCTGGAATTATAAGTGTTGTGACAAACCTGTCATTGTTTTATATTTACAGATTTAGAAGGTATAAAAAACAAAATTATATTCAAAAATAAAATAATGAAAAATAACTTCACCTAAATTTAATTGATTTCTGAATTGATTTTGACAGGTAGGAATAGTTTCTAAGCATATTTATATTTATAGCACATTTCCACAAATAATTTCGAACTAAAATTTAATAAATCGTTTCAGCGGTAATTGGTTTATATATTTTTGTTTGTAGGCTAATATAGTTTTATTTCTGCTGTGTGCACATGCCTTATGACCGGTAATAGCCTTACGCGCATTTCGTCATTTTAAGTAGTTAGTGGCGAACAAAAAATAGGCAATTTGACTTCTACGTATATTGAACGATCAGTACGCTTTTAAGCTTAAATCAGTTTTACTTATAAATGCATTCTTGTAGTCATATTTTGATTAGTTAGAGTTTTTTAAGGAAAGAGACAAAACAGCACACGACCCTGATGGTAAGAGATATATATACTGTACCTTCGGATCGGAACATGATAATTCCAATCACTGCGATTATAGCTTAGGCATGCCTGTTTATTTGTTCCGTACCAAACGGAACCCTTTTAGACTCCGCTGTCCGTCTGTCTGTCACCAGGCTGTATCTCATGTACCGTAATAGTTAGATAGATGATTTTTTTACAGATGATATGTTTCAGTTGCCGCTATAACAACAAATACTAAAAACATAATAAAATAAATATATAAAGGTTGCTCCCATACAACAAACATGATTTTATAGATATCTAGCTGTGCCCACGATTTCGTCTGTGTTTTTATTTAATTATTTTAATTTAATATTTTTCTAGAATATAAGTAGCCTAGGTTATTCCTTATTACATCAGCTGTCTCCCAGTGAAAGTCCCGTCAAATTCTGCCCGGCCATTACAAAGATTAGCGGGTACAAACAGACAGACAAAAATTCTTTGTACCCAATCTCTAAAACGGCTGGACCAAATTTGAAGGGGCTGTCACGGGCAGACAGCTAACGTAATAAGGATAATTATATATAATACTTTTATTTCTGAATTTAATTTTATAAAAGTGTAAAATAAAATAGTTTAATAAAAACCCAGACGAAGTCTCGGGCACAACTAGTTTGTAAATAAAACTTTCTCTTGAATCACTTGTTTTTATCCACATTATTGGTCGAGCGATTATTCTACTCGTCTAACGCCGACCGACCGCGAGGCTCAGGTTCGAATCCGACGGAAACAGCCATCACATTTGTGTTGAACATAGATGTCTGTATTTCCGGTTCTGGATGTTAATTTTTTTTCTGGTATCTATTTAAGTATTTCTATGTATTAGTATCATGGAGCTGCTCGTAGACTGGATCATTATTATAGGGTAAGACAGTGAACAAACAAACAGATCTCCCGATGGTAAGAGACAACCGTGGTCAAAAGTGGCCGGGGTGTTAGACCATTTGTGCAAGTTTACCGGTAAACTTACCCTCCGAATTAAAACATATCATTATGGCGGCAAGGATCTCTACCCAGTAGAGTTGCTTCACAGAACTCTACCACCATCGGTCTTGTTGATAGTGACCTAGTTAACTGAAACTCTATAGTCTATTCTACATAGAGACAAATGTATATTAAAACAGCCTTATAAAAATCTGTTGTATAGTTTATAAGATAATGATATATAAATAAATAAATATTACTGGACAAATTAAACAAATTGATCTAATCCCAAAGTAAGCAAATTAAATGCTTGTGTTATGGGTGTTAGACAACGATACTAATACATAGAAATACTTAATAGATACCAGAATAAATTTAATGAATACCCAGACCCGGAAATACAAACATCTATGTTCATCACATAAATGTCTGTCACCGTCGTGAATCGAATCCGAGCCTCGCGGTTAGACGATGTGCTTAGGCGTATATGCTAGCCACTCGATCAGCGAGGTGGTCAATATATAGAGACAGACTTTGCGGGAAGCTACTTTGTTTTATAATGTGTATAGAAAAAATATTATTATGATTTTAGTATCAGCTTATTGTGATTCCATGATATGTTTTTCCTTGGAAGTCGTACTTGATTATACATTTTTTATCGGACGTAACAATATATACTCGTCAAACAAGTGCGACAAGCTAATTTGAATAACACTGTTTATTGAACAACACTTGTAATTTTCACTTACAAAACACTTAAAATAATATCGTCACGCCTTTATCTTCGAAAAGGTAGGCAGAGGTACATATGCACCCACAATTAGCCGACGATATTAGGTGGTAAGTCACTATATCGGGCGCAAATTCAATGTAAGAGAAAGTTATGTTTTTCAGATGAACTGAAAAAACTTATTAGAAAAAGTTGGTCTAAACGGTAAAAAAAAGCCTCGGTGGCCCAGTGGTATACGCTTTGGACTTCCATTAGGAGAGTCTAGGTTCGAAACCCGCCATGTACCAATTTGTTTTTCTAACTTATGTACATTTTCTGAGTGCTCTTACGGTGAAGAAAAACGTCGTGAGGAAACTCAGATTCATTTAATTCGACTTAATCTAGGAAATCTTATCGACTTAAAATATATTACCCGATAAGGCTAAGTCGAAGAGAAGAGCCCTAAATAGTAATTGAACCCTGGACCTCTATAGTTTTGTTACACTATTTACAACTCATGAAGGGCTGGATCAATTGTTATCATTTATGTGATTTTGGATTTATCTTCAAGCAGAAAAGGATAAAAGCTATTAAAACATTTGTAAAAATAAGAACGATTTAAAATCACTAGTATAATATAAAAACAAATTTGTTAATAAGTATTTAAATATCAATTAATATATCAAGGTAGAGTCACGATGTGTGGCGTCAATTCTTTAAGTGTCCTAATATGTAATGTTAACAAATCAAACTAATATGTACAAGAGCATTGCCGTTTCTATTAGCACATTTAAAAACTAACAGCACATAGTCATCGGATTAAGTTTGCACTTAAGGCTCATCCTCGGCCGCTAATCTTTCTGATAAAACGTCTACGTCCCATATTTAGCAAGTAGTGTCATCTATATATATACAAATATTAAAATAACCTCTTTTTACTAAATGCGTATGCATATTTACAAGGTGCATCTATCTGGTAGTTTGTACCCGCTAATCTCTGAAACAACTGGGCCGATTTTAATGAGACTTTCACTGGCAGACAGCTAATGTAACAAAGAACGGTTTAGGCTACTTTTATTTTAGAAATGTATTGATATAAAATAATTAAATATAAACGCGGACGAAGTCGCGAGCAGCTAGATATCTATAAAAATGGCAAAAAAATATGTTATAAAAACCCTTTATATATGTTTATTTTATTCTGTTTTTAATATTTATTGTTAGAGCAGCCACAAAAACGCATCATCTGTAAGAAATTCAACTATCTATCTATCACGGTTCATAAGATACTGCCTGGTGACAAATCGACAAACGGACAACGGAGTCTTAATAACAGGGTTTCGTTGTTTACCTTTTGGGTACGAAACCCTAAAAAGAGTTGCATTTAGGATCCAGCTGTGGAAAGACACCTTTATTATCCAAATCAAACTTTGGTCTAGACGCCAAATATTTAAAACAAAGCAATTAGATTTAATCCTTATTAGAAAGAACTTTTTGTGAGTTGTTTTTATGTTTTAAAATAATGGATCCAGATTCGATGTTGATAAACCGTTAAGCGAGTTCCGGGTTTAAATTATATTCTAATTTTAATGATAGAGTTTTTATTTTTATTGATTGTGATTTATATATTTTTAAACTGTTTAAAAATCTTTAGTTACAATCAGGCGCGGTTGCTCATTAATCTATATAAATAAATCAAATAGGATTGTCTGTGTGTAATATTAAAATAACCGCTATTTACTAAGAACATATATCGAAATAACATTTTTTAGAATTTTTGTCTGTTTGTTTGTACCCGTTTATCACTGAAACTGCGAAACCGATTATTTTATGAAGAGAAAAACTGGGAAAATGTCAAGCAGCATTAAAAGGTATATTCCTTGATATTTTTCGGTTCTCGATTAATGTCGGGTGGTACGAAGTTCACCGGGATAGCTATTTAATAATATATATGAAATGAAATTATTTTTTTGGATAAGGATGAATACGAGGATATGGTTGTTATTATCTGATTTCACATATATACATGTCTTCATGCCAATTCCCTTCTTCTGGGGTAGGCAGAGAATATAAAAATGACAAGCCACATAACTTACCTAGCTTCCTCCACATTCATAACTCTCTTCATACAATCAGCTTGGTTTTGACTCTTGACACCACCCTCGTATAATACACGAGCTATCCGGTCGTGGAATGTCAACCGAGGTCTCCCCGGGTACTTTCTACATGACCAAACCATCGAAGAATGCTCTTTCGCATTTTCCCACCGACACTTTCTATCAATACCACTCTTTCTCTGATTTTACTATTAAAAATGTGGTCCGCGAGTGATACTCCACAATTATTTAATAATACGACTTTTTTTCAATTTGTCGTCATTTTGTCTTATATTGGTTAGCTTTTTAGGGTACCGTATATAATAATACTAACTCCGACTAGCTATCATACTACATTTTACTACCTATTAAGAAATTTTCTATTACACCGCGTTGGTCCGAGTCCCCTGTGTAGAATAGACCATCCCTACCAGGCAGCTCGTAAGAGGCGAGCATAGGTTGACTAGGCAACTTCCAACATGACCACTGGTAGCTGTGCAGCAACTCGCCCGGGTGGGGATCCACCTCCTTCCCTATTCCGACGGTCTAACATCCCGACCATAGACAGTGATGCACTTATAACGTCTACGATGTCTATAGCCCCGTCTTATAAAAAAATTTCAATTAATGACAAAATGGTATTAGAATCTGACGTCGCAATGCAAATATTAGTTATTTGTTCATACATTTGAAAACGTTACCGATTTTATTTCGGTTGTTATGTACCTAATGTTGTTCGTTGTGGAAACCATGCTAAATAGTGACGTACCTAACGTTTGTACAGTGACGATACGAACGCTAATAGCAATCATTGGTCTACGCAACGCATATGTTACCGTAAATAAAATAAGAAACGGCCAAGTGCGTGTCGATCTCGCGCACGACGGGTTTTCAACCATTAAAAGTCAATAAATTATGTTCTTTGTACGGAAGCACTTTTAGAATAATAATTTTATTCTGTTTTAGTGTTTGTTGTTATAGCGGCAAGAAAAATACATCATCTGTGAAAGTTTCAACTATATAGCTATCACTGTTCACGAGATACAGCATGGTGACAGACAGACAGACGGACAGCGTAGTAATAGGGTTCCATTTTTATTCTTTAGGTACGGAACCCTATTAACCAGCCAAGTGCGAGTCGAACTCGCGTATGAAGGGTTCTTAAAATTACGATACGATGATATAAATTGTCGAAATGACCATCATAATTTGAAACGTCGAAAGTACTGCGACCTTTGGTCATATAGGTACTCTGAAACTACGAGTAGCTATCAGATTTTATCAGGGAAGCTCTGTTAAGATAAGTAGAACCGTAATAAAATAATAAATAACAAAATCACACCTAAATATATTAAGTAAACATATGATCTGAAGCTTTGCTTATTGTTTTAGTATTTTATTACTCGATTGAATCTTAGAAAAACTTTTGCCAACAGGTCGTCGCAAAAATCGTGGATGAATCGCGAGTACTGCCAGTAATAAATTACATGAAATATAATGTATGAGTAAATAAATAACTTGTAAATGGTTAAATATTACTCAAATATTACCATTTCATAATGTTATACTTTATACGTCACACGGCTGTTACTATTTGTTTTCGAAAGTCATGACTGTGTTTTGACAATGACGAGTTTTACGTACTGCTCCCTAATTAATATAAGATGGCCGCTATGTCACATTTACATTTCTTCAACCTCAATGTAATTCGTTAGAAGTAGTAGTACGTAATATAAATTTGTAATGTTTAGGTACGTTTGTTATTTTAAAGTAATAGATTTTAACTTAAAATGTAGAATAATAAACTTATTGAAAAAAAATTTGGGATTTTTTTAAATTTGAAGTAGTATGTTAATAAATTAAAAAAATACATTAACAAAAACAGAATTTAAAAATATTTATTGTAAATAACCTTAAACACAATAATATGAATAAAATTTTCGAAAGAGGAAGATTTTTTAGGATATAAAAAAATTGGTAGGTATATATGGGAAAGCTATTAACAACAAAACATTTGTTTAACACGTGTGTTTTGGCGTATTTTTAAATGGACTCTTCTTAATATAATTATTGCATTTGTAGGTAGCGTTCAGTTTAAATCCTAAAAAATATCATCTTATTTCATAATATTACACGTTATACGTCACACGGCTGTTACTATTTGTTTTCGATTGTTATGACGATCATTCGACAATGACGAGTTTTACACACCTGCCTAATCGAGTTAGCATGGACGTCGCTATGTCACATTCATTACATTTCTTTTAAATTAACGTAAATAGTGAGAAATACATAGCATAAAGTTATAAATTATGATGTTTACGTTGAAAAATTACATAAGCGTGAACAAATAATTTAAGTGAAGTATAATTTTAGGTAGTCAGTGATTTAAACTTGTTTGTTTATTGATTTCAAGATTTTTTTTACAAGTTGTGAGTAGTAAATAAATGGAAAAAACATGATCTATTGAAGAAACAAATTGCAAATAAATATTACTATTTTATGATGTTATACTTTATACGTCCTACAGCTGTTACTATTTACTCTCGGTTGAAGTGACTGTAATAAGATAATGCTTAATAAATTTATTTATTAAGAGAGCATTATCTTATTAAATTATTTTATTTTGATAAATAAAATTATTTTAGATACATGCTGTCTTCGTGAAATGAAATAAAAAATGAAAGAGATGGAACATTGTAGTTATGTCAAATTATCCAGACCCCAAATAACTCTTATGGCTTTAAATTAAAATATTTCAAGGTATAGATAAACAAGTCTATAGAAATGCAACGCAAAATAATTTGACAGGACTAAAAGTCTTGTATCTCTCTCCTTTACTTGTTTTTAAATGAGATAGCGATAACTTAAAATGAGATTAGTTAGCAACAATAACGAATCACCAGCAATGACGAGTTTGGCGTACTCCTTCCTAATCATGTTAGCATGGCTGTCGCCATGTCATATTCTTTACATTTCTTTGAAATTTACGTAAATTGTAAGAAATACGTTATGTAAAGTTACGTAATATGACTTTCTGACGTTGCTATCTGATATTAGAGATAACAAATAATTGGTCCATAGTCATAAATATTATAGTCAACTACGAATTTTAAATATTTTTTTCAAATTTCGAACCTTTTCATTTTAAGCTTGCATCAACGTATCATTTTGACTAATTCGTAAGCGCGTTGTTTTTACAACTTAAGTGGGGCTAGTCTGAGAGGTCATTATTTTTTAAATGAAAAAAACACATGTAATTTTTCACATATTACTTATAGGTAGTAAAAAACTATTTTTGAAATGGCCGACCGGTTTCGTTTTACCGTTCAAATCGGTTGCTTATTTCAAAAATAATTTTTAACTTTAAGTGATATAGAAAAGAAGAAGAAGTACATGTGTTTTTTTTAATTTAAAATATGAATATGTAGGAAGTTTTAAGCGTCAGCCATGACAAATATAGAATCTACAATCACTATTTGAATAGGTGAGATTATCTACCACGGCAACACCAAGGACTGTATTGGAGACCGAACCTCTACCTGGTCGGCACCTTCTGATTCCTGGGGGGATTCCGTACCTTGTGAACATGATGACTAGGTGTCGGAGGTGGTGGCACGCTCTGAGTGGCGTTCTCTGGCAGCTCCACCGTTGTCATCATTAGTACCACTTCACCACCAAACCGGCGACGCTCGCCACCTGCATGTATCAGAAAATAAGAATGAATGAACGAATACTTTATTGCAAAATAAAATAAACTGACTAAGTGCGAGTCCAACTAGCGCATGGTGGGTTCCGTGTTGTCTGTGAAAATGGTAAAAAATGACGATTGTTATATGGCAACCCCTTTTTTGTATTTAGTATTTGTTGTTATAACAGCAGCAGAAATGCATCATCTATGAATATTTCAGGTATCTGGCTTCATAACAGACAGACATTTTGCCTGGTGGCAAACAGACAGACTGATAGGAGGACAGCTTAGGCGTTCCAATACCTTTTTACCCTCAGGCTACGCAACCTTAAAAAGAAGAGTGACTGATTCATTTAACATTGCATAACTGGATCAATTCTTTGATCCAGATTTTGCTGAAACTTTTCACCAATATAATGACCTGAACATCAGCCCAATCGGAAATTCTAGTGTAAATTTTACTGTGAAATTTATAAAAAATCGCGTGGATTTTTAAACACTAATAATTAATACATAAGTACCTGGGTAAGTTAGATCTTTTTGTCAGTGCAATAAACCTTTGCTTACTTGAAAAAAATGCCATCTGACAGCATTTCTACGAAAACGGAGTCGGTACTATTTTACACCAAATGCTACCATAAGATTTGTATATGTAGATATCGTGATTCGCAATTTCATAAGACCTAGACCTGTCTAGATCAATTTTTTACCTCCTAAAACCCATAGGTACCCATCAAAATAATTGAAGTCGTTTACGATATCGCTGGTTTAAATATATAAATATACAAGAATTGCTCTTAAAAAAGTAGTACCTTCATGTCTATTATCCCCGAAGGGATAGGCAGAGATGTGCTAGGTGTGTAAGTCCAGTAGTTATACTAGAACACCCACGGTTAGCCAAAGTACTAGGGTACTAAGTATCACATGATGTGATAAGTGGCAAGCCCATCACCATTTCGGGCACACTCTGATCCCGGGCAATGAAATTCTTACTCAGATAAACCGAAAAACATTTAAGATTAGTTGTCCGACCTGAAAATTGAACCCGGGACCCTACGCGGATAAAGGATTGTTTTAAGAGTTTATATAAAATCTTATCTAATAAATGCCAAAGTACTTGGTGGTAGAGTCTTGCAACGTCTCGCCCGGATTAGTACCGCCGCCTTACATATTCCTGCCACAATAGCATCAGTGCTCGCCATTGTCGTGTTCTGGTTTTGAAGGTGGGGTAGCCGGTAAACTTACCCACGTAAGAGGCTTATCATCCTAGCCTCAGGTTCGCAACGAACCATTTCCACCTTTTGTGTGTATAGGCATCGTGTATTTTTTACCATCAGGAAATCTGGCTGCTTGTTTGTCTTCCATTATCATAAAAAAAAGTTTGTATGTTTGCTTGTTTGTTATGCTCCGGGACCCTACGAGGCTAACGGTCTTAACAGGCGACAGCCGTACTGTTACACCACAGAGGCTCTTTTAAAGGTATTAGATTTTGCCGTCTATCGTTTATGCAGCTTATGATTGGTTCTCACCTCGTTTTATATACATAAAAGGAAGTTATATATTATATATACACTTCCACGCATTGGTCGGTCCACAAAAGGCAGGTGATAATCATCGAGTGCCCCGAATATGGAACGCGAAAATTATCACAAAACCACCTATGCGTGTTTCGGCCAATAAGAAAATTTTACGCAGGTTTAGGTTTCTATATGTGTGTAGATTATCTGATTAAGCTTTTTCAGAAGTGAAATAAATATTGCAATGTTAGAAATGCAAAACACTGAGTGTTTTATTCTCATTAGGAAGTCTCATTACACAAAGATTTGAATAACACCAAGTGTATGGAGTTTTAAAAATTGCATTTGGCTCCATACCTACTTTGTGTAATGCAATCACAGGGATCATCCAACTCCATTTTAATATCGCAAAATATTGTACAATGTATTGGCGCTAAAATAAGAAAACACAATAAACAATCGTATAAAAATGACAGATTCCAAATTCAAATATAATATTTTTTTTTACTTTTAATTGTAACAGTAATTATGACCAGCCTAAGTATATACTTTTCGATATGTTTTAAAAATAGCTGAGGAACTCTCTTCACTTATAAAACAAGTCTGGGTGGTCACGGATCTCTTGCTATATATTAAACTACTTAGTAGTCAGTAGGTTTATGATTGGTAGTTATTATACATGTTTCATAAAACTTTACTATACATTGGTCAAACCTTAAAAGGCAGGTGTGAACCGCGTGTATGCTTTCCTTATATGGAATGCGAAAATTAATACAAAAAATCACCTAATTATGCTAGAGCCAATCAGAAGACTCTACACAATGATTTTCTCGAAAAAGGAAGTGGGAGGGGCAATTTTTATAAAACGACTAGTATTTTATAAGCAGTTTTTATAAGAAACACGGATTATATGGTTAAAAATAGATTATACATAGATTATAGTAGGTTATATTATAAGTAGATTGTCGATGACTGTCCTATTTTTTATAGGAAAGCAAACAAAAGATGGAAGATGGTCCAGGCTCTCCGTGTAGAATAGAGGCGGGCATAGGTTAAATATGTCACTTTCAACATGACCATTGGTGGTAAAGTGCTGTGCAGCAACTATTCCGGGTAGGAATCCACCGCCCTACCTATTCCTGCTGCCGTAACGATATTGTCGTGTTCCGGTCCGGAGGGTCGGGTAGCCGGTAGACTTGCTCATGCGGTCTAATCGCCCGACCACAGTCGGAGACGCACTTACAATATCTACGGTGTCTACAGGCCACGGTCGTCTGTAACATCAGGAGATCCATGTGCTGTTCGCTGTCTTATCCCATAAATGGTAGTAATAAATTATTTCATCTATAGGTACCGAAAAAGGTTATCGTGCGTTTCTTAAAGCTTTTAACCTCCTGCTGAATTTGCTGAGCAAGTTTACATGCAATCCTTATTAGGAATTAACGAGCACTGAGGTTAAAATTTTATTTACAACTAGTTGTGCCCGCGACTTCGTCCGCGTTTTTATTTTATTTATTTCTCAAATGAAATTCTAAAATAAAAGTAGTCTATGTCGTACCTTATTAAATTAACTGTCTGCCAGTGTGCCAGTGTCAGTTCTGTTGAAATCGATCCATCTGATTCAGAGATTAGCGGGTACAAACAGACGGACAGACAGACAAAAGTTATACAAAATTTTGTTTTGTTATACACATAAATATACATACATAAAGACACTTCCATTTTATTTGTTTGTATAGATTTTATGAACTAAATAAATTATCATATTGTTATTGTTTTATCTCGTAATATATATACATCAATACAAAGCTAAATTTCGCCATAGTTTACAAAGTTAGAACAGCTCAGTTGAGAAATCGGGCACCTTATAATGCAGGAAACCCGGGTTCAAATCTCGATAGGATTGTTTCTTTTTTTGCTACTCTTTCGCACAAAAAGTTCCTTCTTTTTGCGAAAAAAACTCAAAAAATTCCAAAAAAAATCTGATGGACTAAAAAAAACTGAATTAGGTATACTAGCATATACTGACACATAGAGGTATATAAATATTTTGAAAAATTGTGTCCAATATGGCGTCTATCATGGGACCTAATATCGTCGCCTAATCGTGGATGTATTCATACCTCTGCCTACCCTTTCGGGCACATGGGCGTGTTGGTATTTATTTAATATTTTTTATTAAGAATCTCAACCATTTCAAAAACATTTAAGTACACTTAGCGGCGCATTAATTTCAAATGTGGAGTGTAATTTTGTTATCAAACAACAAATTACTGTTTTCAAGCTTTCAGTAATTTTCGTCGTTGATTGTACTCGGAGCGTTCGAAAGTAATTACCCACACTTTCAACGTGATTGGTCAAATCGTGGTATGTAATTTGGTGTTGTTATTTGACAAAATGTTGTAATATTCCATAACCATCTCGTTTCAATGTATATATTCACGCTAAAGCCCTTGCGGAGTTGACAGAGTGTATAAAGTGTTAGACATTTACATTCATTACCCATGTTGGTCCGGGTTCCGTTGTAGAATAGGCCAACTGCCTTCCACTCAGGCAGCTCGTAAGAGGCAAACACAGGGTCTATTGTCACCAACACCGTGACATTGACTAGATGGTAGAGTCTTGCAACGACTAGCCCGAATTGGCACCACCGCCTTAGTCGCCAACGGTGCTCGCCATTGTCGTGTTCTGGTTTGAAGGGTAGGGTAGCTGGTAAACTTACTCACGCAAGAGGCTTACCACCCCAGCCCCGGAAAACGTACCATTTCCGCCTTTGGTGTCTATAGGCGACGTGTATTTCTTACCACCAGGAAATCCGTCTGCTTGTTTACCTTCCAATTTCATAAAAAATGATACTCTCTTCTACCGTCGGATAACACACGAGCTATTTGGTCCTGGAATAACAACCTAGGTATTCTAGAGTACCTACAGTTATCCACACTTGCACTGTATAACTGTTTTGAATATCTTTTGAGCACCCGAGATTAACCTTGAACAATGATGATGATGATGATTATGATGATTTTACCATATATTATGTAAAAAATATTAATACTAACTCTTTAATAACATCTATACAAATAAATAATATTGGAGTGTCTGTATGTAATATTAAAATAACCAAAACATTTTTTTTTATTTTGTTCTGTCTGTCTGTCTGATTGTTCTCACTAATTTTTGAAACGGCTGGACCGATTTTGCTGGAACTTTCACTGGCAGACAGCAGTAGTAAAGAGTAGCTTAGGCTACTTTTATTTATATAAATTAAAAAACAGACCAAATACTATTGGAAGTCGAGTACAAACCGACTTAAATTTTCTTCGCATCCAAATTAGATCATCAAGGCATTCAATAAAATACGTACTATTAAGTATTAATCAAGTAAAACCACATGTGGCGCCGTGTAAAATTAGACAACATGAAAATTTGTCTATCCACATATACAACAGACGAATAACCTTATTTTGGAAATCGATTAAAAATAAATATATATACCTACTAGAAGTATTCACAATCAGAACAAGTTTGAGTAAGCCAGATCTCGACTCCATATAAGGCTTCGCTCTAAGTAACAAAACCTTTTTAGAACTTCAAGAGTATCGATTCATAAATCTACCGCAAAAATCCCTAAGATCAAAATAATGTACCGAGAAAATGTATCTTCTGAACAAAGCACTACTAAAGAAACAATATGAGAAACAGTAGACTGCCTAGACCAGCAAATCGAAGAAAATAATATGGTCTTTCGTACGCGTCCCTCCTATTCCTAAAGAGCGGGACAGGGCCAGTTTAAATGTCGTAGGTCATTAGGTTCGATCCATGTAGGGTTAGTAATATGCCAATATGGAAGCCGCCGTGACTTTTATAAGAGGTAGTCGAACAATAGATTTAAGTTTACGTCTATGACCCGTGGTAGAACGCAGATGACTTTGATAAGACGACACCGCTAGTGGAGAAATTAATTGTCCAATTTCAATTATTGAAACGTTGTTTTATGCAAATTGCAATACAAAGGTCACTTGTTTGTGGTGTTTGATGTGTTGGAGTATTTTTTATATAGTGAACAAGCAAGCGTCTCTCCTGGTGGTAAGTGACAAACCATTGCCTGAAGATACCAAAATTATTACATATCTTTATTTATAAAAAAAGACGGGTTTGTTACAACACTTATAACTCGAGATCTGCTGGGCCAATTTTCATGGTTTTTGATTCGTTTGATTTGTCTCAGCCCCGAATAGTAGAATACATCTTTAAAAATTATGAGCAATGAATAATTTTCAATAAATTATTAGTACATATCGAACATTTGTTGTCCATTCTGTCGAAATCTGTATGTACCAATCATTGGCATTTATGCATTGTGATTTTAAATGAGAAACATATGTACATGTGTTACTCATTTAAAATATGAATATGTGGAAGTTTCACCAAACGTCAACGATTAACAATGTTGAATATAACATTAATAAGCAACCAGGCTAGGAAAGACAAACATTTATTACAAATTCCTGTCCCCGTCGGGAATCGAACCCGAAACTCGTATTTAGTCGGTGGCATTAGGCGTGTACGTTAACCTCTCGAACAACGAGGTGGTCGTAAGTTATTGTTTCTGTAAGTTCATTAACCTTTTATATAATTATTAAACAAATACCGCTACCTAGGAAATTAATAACCGTAGTAAAACAAAAGTTTGTCATCCAAAAGTCAAAACGTCGATTCAAATTATGATAAGACTCGTGCATTAGTTCTGGTAGGGCGTAATGACTTGAGATTAGGTCACAGCCGTGGCCATGCGAAACAAGCTTAAATGGATGCGGTATTATTTTTTTTGGCTTTTCAAATGTTAAAAAAAAAACAAAAAAATGAACTTTTTTCTGATCGAACTTATGCCCGATATGGCGACGGGCTTGTCACCTTAATATTATCGATAGTTGTAAGTGCATTATAGACCTACTATTCTCTCAGGGCTTTTTTATCTTACACTCCAATTGTAGATTTGTAGCGCATTAATATTATTAGTACCGTATTAAAAAATGCTTACAATTAAAAATCTGAATGTTTTTTTTTTATTTAACCTTATCAAATTATTAGTCATTTTATTAAAATTAGGGCCTTATTCAACGCTATAAAAAAAAATCTGATGTTCTCAAATATCAGACTTATTATAGACATATAATACCCAGAGTATTAAAAATAAAAAAATAACTTTAGGACTTATTTTCTGCACGAGACAAGCGTTAAAATTAAAATATGTTAGAAATTGTATTTTTCGCAACCGAAAATTAATTTATGATTAAAATGACACGTCCATTTAATTAGGCACTCCTTGTAAGAACAAATGTATTAGTAAGTATCTCTGTAGGTACAGAATTTAAGTCTTTGTTTAAAGAATTTAATTTTCTTTCAAATGCCTACTAATATTAATAATGCCCAAATATATATGTTTGCATGTATGTTGTGTTTTCTACTATAAAAAACCACAGTTTTAGTAAAGTAACTTCACGCCTATTATCCCCGAAGGGGTAGGAAGAGGTGTACTAGTATATCCACGACTCGTTAGTCCAGCAGATACCTATACTAGAACACCCACGATTAGCCAAGGTACTAGGGCTCAGATGTGATAGGTGGCAAACCTATCTCCACTTCGGGCACATTCCAATCCCGGGCATCCCTTACTGAGAAAAATCTGAAAAACATTTAAGAAAAGTTGCCTGGGATTTGAACACGGGACCCTACGTAGCAAACGGTCTTAACAGGTGACACCTGTACTGTTACAGCACAAATTTTAGAAAATACATAAATTACACCTTGGAGAAGGAATTTATTAGTCTAATATGAAATAGTTTCTATTACGAAACTATTCGAATCAATTATTTAGGCAAACAACGGCAAAAAACTTAATAGCTTGAGAAAAATATACCTACTGAAAATCGGTTAAGGAATACATCGAAAGTGTACTGTGAAAGTTTCAACTTTATAGCTATTACGATTCTTGAGATACAGCCTTGTAACAGACGGACAGACAGACAAACAGTTTGTTTTTACGCTTTGGACACGGAACCCTAAAAACTGCTTGAACGGTAACCACTAGACCACATAGGCTGACCATTCACTGGATACGATTTAAAGTTAATTGTGTCCATACTAATATTATTAATACGTTTCGTGTGTTTGTTTATTTGTCCTTCTGCCAAGTGCGACATGATGGAGACATCTTATGATATAAGTTTTATATTTTTTAAATGTACCTTTTCACATATCATTTATAAGCAGTTTTAAGCAAACTTTAATTTTAGCCCTGATGATGCTATAGAAACTAACCCGGTTGGCAATTTCAAAAATAATTTTCAATTATAAGTTACATGTGAAAAAGTACAGGTGTTTCTCATCTAAATATGTGGAAGTTTCACCAAGCGCCAACATTGAATAGTGTAGAATAAGTTTTGTGTTATAGATTTATAAAAGTTTGGAAAGTAACAGGCATAGGCTACTTTTTATCCTTCGTGATTCCTGGGAAAGAGCGAAATAACTGTAATATGTAGATAGAGTCTGGAGCAACATCAAGTCATTAATAATTAATATGAGCTTTATCGTCATTCCGATTTTAACACGCGAAGTCACGGGTTCGATTTCGGAGTAAGGCAACTTGTTCAGTTTATTTGAAAAATATAACGTTGCCTGATATTGGATATTTAGCCGATATGACGAAAATGCCACCTGGCATATCACGAAACCTAATATCTTTAGCTAATCGCGTGTGCATATGTAGCTCTTCCTACCCTTTGGAGAATATGGATGTGATACATTTTTTTAATGATCAATGAAATTCTTCCAACTGCCGACACTTGAAAAATGATTTTGTATGTAATACTAAAAGTTTTAAAGTACATTAGCACTGCTTTTAACAGGGTACCCAAAACCTTGTTAAACAAAGACCACCTGCGACCATCCCTTGCTAAGTGGCCGTGTTAATAAAGGGCACCCTGTCCTTCGCAACCGACGTGCTAATGTGTGAAACTGTAAGGTCAATATTTGCCCCTCGGTTAACATTCGGTGTTAATGGAAGGGTTATTAATATATATGATTGTCTATGTAAATAATTTTATATATTAAGTTTAATTACCGTTTGGTCGGTCTTAGTCGATCCGACTTTGATGATGAGATCCTGGGTTTGATTCTCGGGTAAGACAACTTATTAAATGAGACTAGTTAGCGAGGGACTTGCCATCAGTCACATCATAGGACCTAATATCGTCGGTTTATGGTGGTGCATAAGTATAATTTAATAAGTATTATAAATTAGTATAATTTGTGTACATTGTCAAAGGATATCCTTTGACAATGTACACAAATTGATCTAACCCCAGAGTAGGCAAATTATATGCTTGTGTTGTGGATGTTGGTCAACGATACTAATACATAGAAATACTTAAATAGATACAAGAATAAATTTCATAAACACCCAGACCCGGAAATACAAACATCTATGTTCATCACACAAATGTCTCTCCACGTCGGGAATCGAACCCGAGCCTCGCAGTTGGGCTTTAGACGAGTAAGCTATCCGCTCATACCTCTGCCTATATATATAAAAAAACTGAAAAAACACATAGCTCAAGTTGCCCTTTACGGGTATCAAACCCGACCTCATACGTTAATGTCAAATACCTATAACGTTTGACCACAGTAACGATAATTCACATTAAAAGACGTTTTGAAAACCTAAGGTTTAATTATAAATTTCCTGATGGTAAAACATATACATTATAGGTTTTAATGCGTTGCCAACTTACGACTAGGATATTAATTGCGGTGCTTACGGAAACATTTATCAGATTACCCTTAAAACTGGAATATGACAGTGATGAGAGCGTCACAGTGATAAGCCGCTAAAAACCACAGAATAGAATAGAAAATATTTTATTTCACATAGACCTTACAAGCGGTTCATGTGACGAATCTATATAATTTTAAATTTACCACCGGATCGGAACGCGGCCACTCACTAAGAAGATCTGGCGAAAGAAACCCAGCGGGATTGTCTTCCTGCTTGTTTTACATACATTTTAAATTATACAACAGTAGAAGAGATTAATAGAGGAGCAATTAATACCAAGCATTTTACTATCTACATATTCTACAATGCAATATAACCTTTATCTAATTTAGATTTTTTATATTTATTTAAAAGTAGAACTTTTACATGGTTTTATGTGTATATACTTATCATTACATATTATAAAACAAAGTCACTTTTTTGTCTATCCCTATGTATGCTTAAATCTTTGAAAACTAAGCAACGGATTTTGATGCGGTTTTTAAATAGATAGAATAATTCAATAGAAAGGTTTTTATTTATATAACATGTATGGTATATCCGTGCGAAGCTAGGGCGGGTCGCTAGTAATATAATAAGGAGGAAAGATTTGATTGTTTGTTTGTATTGAATATTCTCCGAAAATAGTGTACCGATTTAAAAAATTATTTTACCATTTGAAGACAACATTATCCTATCGATATAAGCTATTTTTTACTGCAGGAAAATACTTCATTCCTACTGGAAAACGGCTAATGGGAGAAAGGATACCTAATAAAAATTATCTTTCCGTACTTATCTATTATACAAAACTTCTAAATGGGCTAAACCGATTGGGTTGAATTTTTATACGGATATTTTGATGGATTTCTGTATGATTTAAAAACACAATTGTACCCGGTACACCAGCGCCACCGCGCTACTGTCATATCAACTACTAACTAACCGCGCGAAGCCGTTCCGGGAGGCTAGTGTGTTTTATATAGCTTATGGTCATTGTGAAATATGTTTTTATCTAATTTTGAAGATTAAAATAACACGGCCATTAAGCTATATCCGCTTAAAAATGGTATCCTAAGCTGTTATTAGTTTTTCGCACAAACGTTTACCCACCATCAGCGAGCTAATGTTACCTAATTGGCGCTTGCCCTCCATTTTGTTTTGTGTTTACGTGTTTTGTATTATAATTATGAGTCAGTTTCAATTTTATTTAGTCTTTACCTGAAGATTCGACTAAAATTAATAATCGAAGACGTAAAATTGTATTGTAATCAAATCAAATTGTAATTGATTTTATTATTATACTAGCTGTGCCTGCGACTTTGTCCGCGTTTTTTTTTAACATCATTTTTTGTAGTATTTCAAAAATCCCATTCTTAAATAAAAGTAGACTAAGCCGTTCTTTATTACATTAGCTGTCTGCCAGTGAAAGTCCCATCAAAATTGGTTCAGCTTGGACAAGCAGACAAACAATAAAAAAATACTACTCGTGTTTTGGTATATGTAACTTTGTAAACATACATATTATGCATTTAGTAAAAATCGTTTGTTTCACTATTACATACAGACGCTCAAATTTTATTCGTATGTATA
Source organism: Lasaia peninsularis (assembly GCA_018236625.1). Classification (NCBI taxonomy): domain Eukaryota; kingdom Metazoa; phylum Arthropoda; class Insecta; order Lepidoptera; family Riodinidae; genus Lasaia; species Lasaia peninsularis. The sequence continues at coordinate 27,506 of DVZL01000086.1, forward strand.
GATTTAGATAAAATTAAGAAATTTCATATAACTTCCTATTATTTTTTGTTAAAGAAGTTTAGAAAATCTCAGGTCAGCTACTCATCATTCAAACTTTAATATTCAAGATAATAAACAAAAAACTTTACCTCCTAAACACTATTGACGTTTAGGCTTGGTTGATAAAAACAATTAATTCAAAAATAGCTACTGATAGAACGTACTGTGATACATCGGAAAAGAAATCACGTGGATGCAGTCAAAAACAGGAAAAAACAACGAGATGCGCCCGCGTACCAGATCTCGGGCAGGCAGGAGCCGACTTCTTTTGTTTCCAACCTCGAATCAGCCAGTGTTTCGAATCTAGATTTTATTTTTTTTCCGTGCCCTTTTTCTTTATTGTCTCTGTGCGGCCAGTACGCTTTTGAAAAAAAAAGAGAATAGCTCGGTGGCTTATGGCTCCCCATTGATATTCGACATTCGAATTGAAATTTAAATATTTGCTGGTGGAATACTCGAACGGACTTCATCGAGTATTCAGTTTAAAATCACTGTTCAGTATCGTAATATTTTATTGTTATTCGCAATATCTGTATAAGAATTTTTGTATAACTTCGAATGCATGTAGGTTCTCACGGCGTACTCATTTTTATTTCGAACCTATAAAGTTTTTTTTCTCTCCAATCCAAACTTCAAAGAATGCAAATTCTATTTACTAAAAATCTTCAATGAATCTTTGACGCACGAGGTGCTGTTTTCGATTCCAGATAGGGCAATTTGTTGTATAAGTTTTATAATAGTTTGTGCTCGATATGGCGTGGACTAAGTCATATCATGGGTAAGTGCTAATCAAGGGTACATAAGTAGGTACTATTGCCTTTCGGGATATGGCGGTGATATTTATACTAATTTATTTAAAATCATCTATACAAATAAATAAAATTGGGGTGTCTGTATGTGATATTAAAATAACCGCTTTTTACTAAATGCATATGTTTACGAAGTACATATATCAAAACAGTATCTTTTAGAATTTTCGTTTGTCTGTCTGTTTGTGCCTGCTAATCTCTGAAACGGCTAGGGCTTTCAACGGGATTTTTACTGGCAGACAGCTAATTTAATAAGGAACGACTTAGGCTACTTTTATTTTAGATTTTTTTATTGGAAATGTATAAAATAAAATAATTAAATAAAAACGCGGACGAAGTCGCAGGCACTGCTAGTAGAATAAAAAATAAATTGATAATATCAATGAATTTTTCAAAGAGTCCACCGTATCTAATGACTTATACCTTTAAACGAGAAATTCTTGGTCACAAATGTGTATAATATCAGCAATCTCGGAAAGGGCTCCTACGATTTTCTTGAAATTTTGTATTAAGAGGATTTCGGGGGCGATAAATCGATCTCGCTTGGTTTTATTTTCAGGAAATTTTATAGCTGTATCTACAGTTAGAGATAGGCTTACTTACTATAGGTTGGTTGCTAAGATATTTTTATTAATTATTGAAAAATAAGGGTGGGTGCCTGGTTACTGATTTAAGAAAGCCCTATGTCTTATCGTTGATAGGTTTTTGAAAACGGCAAATAATCGTGTTTTCATTGAATAAAAATTTCCTACAATATCATTTTTGTTGGAAAAAAATAGCTACATTCCATTAAAATAACAGGTTGGAAGAACTGAGATTCTTACATAAGAGAAAAAGATTTTTACCTTGCAATTGCCAACTGAGCCTACTGAGTTTTTTCGCCAGATCTTGCCAGTGCGAGATTGTGGTCTGAACCAGTGGAAAATGTGCACTATTTTTGACGCGCATAAGTATTTATTTCCTTCTAGCTGACCCGCCAAACTTCGTACCGCCTCACAGTCAATGAATATCGTGTTTTTCTTTTAGCTGAACTAATTTAGGCTTTGACGGACTTGAATACAATACAAAATAAAGATTAATATAGACAGATTTGTAAAAGTATTTTATTATAATGAATAATACATACAGAAAGAGTATAAAATTTAAAAAACAAAATCTTTCAAGACATAGACAATAGTTTAGATCATAGACTTTGGATACTCAACTTTTAACCTTAATAATTTTATTTATTTTAGAAAAATCATAGACAACATAAACAGTTATTTACGCTTTCAACCTTTTTAATTAATTTCAAAAATTACTTTTAGTATTTGACAGGATGGACACTTAAACGTATGACATGTACTAAATATTTATTGAAAATGATTCATCTTTCATAATCATGTATTCATCAAGTTATCATTGTTTTTAAGATGTATTCTCCTATTCGAGGCGGAGACAAATCCAACAAATCAGAACCATGAAAATTGGTCCGGCAGATTCGAGTTATAAGTGTTGTAACAAACCCATCTTTGTTTCTAAATATGTTTATTTTTGCTACATATTTAATACAATTTTACACATAAGTATTACCCCATTGCGGATATGGGCATGACGATATTTATTTATTTATTTCGCATATCAGTAAATCAGGCCTCGTAGAAAATAATATTATAGAGATACAATTATTAAGAATCATAAAGGACACTGTCGAATATCACCCCACAACCGCCAAATTTGAGATTAGCACTATTCATTTCAGTCTATTTTTATATACTAGTTGTTATTCTGTTTTTAACGGACACGATGTATTATTTAATAAATATTTAAAAGTACTTTAAGCTAGAACGGCACGGCTTCAGAGCTAATGCCATATTCGTCAAATGCCAATTTAATGTCACAATTAGTAAAAACACATATAGAATGTACTAAACTTAGAAAAACTCATCCATATATGGCGCAGAAATCAAGCAAAAAGCGAGTCTCCTGATACTATGGCTCATATTATATGAGCCAATCTTGGCCTATGGTATATGTTATAAGTGCATTACTGACTGTGGTCAGGCTGTTAGACTTTAAGTGCAAATCTACCGACTACCCTACCCTCTAGACTCGAACACGACATTGTCACTGGCGGCAGGAATAGGTAAGGATCCCTACCCGATCGAGTTGCTACGCAGCACTAAACCACCAGTGGTGATGTGTTTTAAGAAGTTGTATCAAAGAGTATTTAATATATACATATTCTACCACACTTTGGTGTGTATGGATCATTAATAATAATAATAATACCGTTTAATGAAATAATAATACAGTATACATATCTACATAATGATAAAAACAGCTTTAGTCGGAGACAGTGCCGCAGTTGTTAACTTCTGGATTCGATTTAAATAACATTTAGTAATTTAAAAATAACAATGAAGAAGTATACATTGTTAAAAATAATAATGGAAGTGTGCGTGTGTGCTACCTAGCATTTATCCTGTTAGTAATATAAATAAAACTACGTGAAATCTAGAATGTTAACTAGCGACTCGGCCCGGCTTCGCACGGTTTTATTGTGCCTATCATATACATGACCCAAAATTGCCATTTGACGGTAAATCTATGAAATTTATTTACTCTAAGTGCTACCTATAGAATGTTATAGATGTCGTGACTTGCAATTTCATAAGACCTAGACCTATCAAGATAAATTTTTTTACCCCAAAACCCCTAGATTCAAAATTTCAGCGAAGTCGTTAGAGCCGTTTCCGAGATCGCTGGTATAAATAAGTAAATGAATATATAAACAAGAATTGCTAGTTTAAAAGTATTAGGTATATCCTCTTTAATAAAACTCAAACATTCAAATAAAAACTCATCATCGCAGTCTTACATTTAAAAAACCGGTCAAGTGCAAGTCGGACTCCCACACTAAGGGTTCCG